>JAODLD010000051.1:456992-485929 GCA_026781065.1 Mormyrops boulengeri
TGATTTAAAGGAACCCAGGGTTTTAGCCTGCGCTACACCATCTGCGAGCAGTTTATCACTTGGTGTCACGTGGTGAAATCAGTTTGGGATGGGGGGGGGGGGGGCAGTTTTTAATTGTGACAAATTACATATAAAATAGACAATTTTAGACAAAGGTGTGAAGGATTAAACGTTAAGTCTCAGTTAATAAAGAGTTATTGTGAATATTTACTGTGTGACCTTATTGTGTCAGCAGGGGGCGCTCTGTGACTTTACACAGGATTTTTTTCCTTTGGTATTTATGAGCTAAACTTACTGATCTTGGTTATTGAGACGGTAACATTAGTTTGTAATTGTTAGAGAGTTTTTGGAGAAACGCGTGAAGAACCTAATAACACACCTGGATTTTGTGACAGATGTTTTGAAAATAATTGAAACTCACCTATTGATTTTGGGAATTACACTTGCCCGGAAGGTAAAATCCATCTCCCGCTAACTTTTCTGTAGATGCTTGCACCTTGACCTTTGACCCCTGCATGACGAGTGCCTCAGTGACAGTCTCAGAGGATGGGCAGACGGTCACAGTGGAGCCTAGTGGCCTGCTGGCCTGGAAGGACTACCGGCTGGACATGGAGATGGGCTTCCGCGTGCTATGCACGCAGAGCTTCGACAAGGGGCAGTACTACTGGGAGGTCAGCCCTCCCAAGAGTCAGAGCAGCAGTTGGGCTGTTGGGGTCACCTACAAGAATGTAGAGGACTACTATCGAACTTTGGGCCGTGACAAGAAGTCTTGGTGTGTCAAGTGGTGTGTGCCACAAGTGCAAGAGGAGGATGGGGAAGGTAAGGAAGGAATAGCGATCCATCACCAAGGAGCAGGTAGTGAGGATAAGGATGGAGAGAGGTCTAGACCACTAAAGGCAGAGACACACTCCGACAGCAGTGATGTAGAGGCAGGATGTAGGGGTAAAATTCCAGTGCCCAAAGAGGCAGAGGCAGTAGAGACTGGGGAGGAGACTCCTTCCCAGAAATCCCTCATGGGTTTTTTTGCCATCCACGACGGTCAGGCGCATCATCTTTCCGAGCAGACCCCGGCAAAGATCGGGGTCTATCTGGATTGTGACCGGGCCTCTTTGTCCTTCTTTTCTGTCTCCGGTGCCAAAGTTAGGCTCTGGTACAGGTTCAAGATGCTCCTCCTGGAGCCTCTGCACCCAGCAATTTGGCTGAGAGAGTCAGAGCAAAGTATCTCCATCAATTTAGGGGTCAGGAAGGAGTTGGGTGTCAGAACAGGAGGTGCATGGGCATGCAAGGACAGGGAGGAGTAGCCATCACCATTCTAGATCATATTTTGGTAGCATGATTAAAACGTTTGCCTCTATCTTCTCAGTCAAATGAATTCTATGCCTAAAGGATCTTCATTTCCAGTAAAAGTATAACCCTGTGCATTTCCTTTAAAATGAACGGAACTATACACAAACTGTTACAGATTTCAGAGTTTTTTTGTTCTATGTGGACCAAAACACCAAATAATTGTCGAGTCGAGTTGTAATTGTTTATTCCATAAATAAATATTTTCTGTTTGATTAACAGTTTTTCTGTTTGATTAACAAATTCCCATTGTCTGAAATTCCATTTCAAAAGGAGATCCCCAGAGTCAGGGTGAGTTACTGGTCTACATCCTGCTAGACTTCTCCAGTGCTTCTGAGAAGCAAGTTTGGCACCAGTGACTTGAGGAGATACATCCAGCTCCTTGCAAGTTTGGCCTCTGCCCCCCCCCCCCCAGTTCTTCTTCAGGAAGTAAAAACGTTCAATAACCTATATCAAAAAAATAAGTTAAATATTCGGAGTGTTTCCCAGTGTTTTTTTAGATGTTCGTACACTTTTTGTGCACTTGTATATATTCATTATCCCAGACACAGACACGCCTCCCACAATGCCAAGCGGCACGGCCCAGAAGCTGATCAGGAAGGTAATTAGGAAGGGCAGCAGGTCCATACCTGTGGAGAAGAGGAAGAAAATAGCTTGTGAAATGCGACCTCAAAAAGTTTCGCTCATATGATAGGCCACTTCAGAATGGGTGGGTTGACGCAGCCGGGACCACAAAGCCAAACATTCATAACCAATCCTTTCGATGATGTGGCACTACCCAACACCCACGCTCGGTCCCTGAGAAGACACTCACGTCGGTTCCTCCAGAGGTCTGGGAGCATGCGATGGTCTGCCATGGGCGCTACAGAACAGATGATGACAGCGGCTAACGAGGCTTTGGGGATGTAGTGGAAGAATGGCATGAAGAAGGCCAGAGAGAGGAGTACGATGGTGCCTGGAACAGAGAGGAGGGCCGAGGGGTGAAGAGATCAGGGCTGGGAGCCGACCACACCACACCTTTGGCAAACCAGCTTCAGAATGCAGTTCAGAGACGTGAAGCAACAACTAGCGCAGGGTCTTTGAAAGGGGATGGCGACAGTCACGCGGACCCACATGGTGATATTTACATCAAGCTTTCAGGCTCTTCAGACCCGGTTTGTAAAGTCAACAAAGGCAGCAGCTCACCGGTCACGATTCCGCCAGCTGGCGTACACACCCCAGTTTGCGAGTTCACCGCGCTCCTGCAGCCATGTTCATAAGAGAGAGAGCATAGTATAGTACAGTGCCATAATACACTTAAGACAGAGTATAGTATAGTACAGTACCGTAATACACTTAAAAGACAGTTACTGAAGTGAATTTGTAATCAAGGCTGTGTATTCTGATCCCCAGGTGACGTGTTTTAAGTTGTTCCCTGTAAAGCTTCAGTTAATACCTATTTGTATAAATGAAGGAAATGTACCCTTATATATCTCTTTAAGCAAATGCATTTTACTATAGATTCTGTACTGACATTCATACCACTGACTGTAGCGAATTCTTAAGCTAGGGTTAGAGGTAACAACAGTGCTCGAGATAACATCCAACCTCAGCACTCCCCATAAAAGGTGTTTTGGGATGTGCCTTACCTGCCAAAGCTTCCTGTGACAGGATACGAAGAGACAAAGGAGCCCAGGATGTTGGTGAGGCCTTCAGGGGATTGCCGAGAACAAAAGGCAAAGAGTAAGGTGACCGGGCATTTACGTATTCCAAGATGGCAGCATAAAAGCCAGTGAAGCTTCTCGGTTACGCACCTATTGAGAATATTTCCTGATTGGTGTCTATTCTGTAGTTATTCTGACTGGCTGGGAGAAAAATAGAGGAGTTGGTGATATTTAGATGATGAACAAGGAATAGATGTGCTATACATGCACTCAATAACTAAATATAGAGCACATCTGTTCAAAGTCTTACCATAAGCCTTGGCAATGGCGATGCTCTCCAGCAGACCCATCAGAGGTATGATCACCAAGCCTCCCTCTAAGTTCTAAAGGGGAGAAGACAGGAGGCCCAACAGGCACCATCAGGAGGGGCCAACATTGTAACCAGTGGGGACTTGGCCAACACTAGGCAATACTGATGTTTGTTACATGAAACAAGAAGAATTTATGGGTGACTCATTTCTCCCATTATGGTTCAGCGTTTCACCCTTGCCTACGTATCCCCAATACTCGTGCCGGGTTTCTCGAGGGCTGCTGAAGACGCCGCCCAAGGTTCACACACATCTCTCGTATACCTGCACGATGTCGCTGAATGTTATCACCGTGCCGTTGGATGTGGTCTCTGAGAAAGGAGGGGGCTTGAGGGGCGGGAGTCCCTGGGAGGCCTCCCCCGTCAAGGTCAGGAACTTGTAGTCGAAGGAGTCGAAGAGCCAGCCGACGCAAGTGCCGACGATCACGACCAGGACACTGCGTGCTGCGGGGCGCAGAGAGTGAAAGACAGTCAGCCCAAGAAAAACACCAGTCCGCAACGTCTTATCAGTTCGGCTTAAAGTGAATGACAAGACTTAATGAACCCTTAATGAAGCTCTTGAACTGGACTGATTTTCGCTGTCTAGGTCTACAAAGTATAATAACGAAACTTTATTAATCCTCGCGGGGATTACTAGCGACCTTCTGATCACAGGCACGCAGCCCACTGAGCCACACACCGCCCCCAATAACGATGCAAAACCAGAAGTCAGACGCGAGCCTGACCAATTTAGGGCTAAACATCAGGGTAGTTTATGCAAAGCCACTTAATGAGGTTAAGTACATTTTCTCTTCGAGGTGTACTTCAATGATAATGGTCACAGAGGAAAACTGGATTGTAGGGAACCTAAGTAAAGAAGTTAACCCAACACAATAACCAAGAAGACACTAACCTGTTACAAGACCCCAGATCAGGCCTTGAAGCTGTCTGCTGCCAGAAAAGCGGTCCTCTGAACTCTGACCAGACGACTTAAGCAACTTGGGCAGGAAGACTAGCATGCCAAGGCAGAGAGCGCCCATGAGGATATCACCAGGCCTGCAAACGATGAGGTGGTTGCGTTCACTGTGCAATCAGGGTCTTGATTTTCAGATATTTTGTAATGTGATCTCAGGCATGGGTACCTGGCTTCAGGAATCTTCAAGCAGGTATAATAGATTTGTTCGAAGAATTGTTGCGGAATATCTTCAATGCCAAGGAGGTTCTAAGCACACAAAAGAACCAAATTAGAAGGGATTACCGACATCACACAAATGCAGGTGATTCTCATCAGTAGGGACCATGTAGCTGCATCCGGAATGTTACTGTAATGTTAGCTGGATCCCAAATGCGGAAGTCAGTTTTCTGATGATCACCCTCACCTTCAGCTGCCCAAAAACAATAGTAACAGCAGCCGCACAGGTGAAGCCTTTGATCACAGAGTCAGAGATGTGATCCAGGAGGAACCCTGTCGAACACAAACAGGGAAGAGGCCTGAATGAAACTGCATTGTCACAGAACAAGAAAACAGGTCTGTATGAATGTAACAACCTAGACGGTTCTCAAAAAGTGACACTCTCAAAGATAAGTAATTATGCAACCCTTGCAGTTCATAAACTACAACCACAAATTTCATTAATACTGACTGTACATTTTAATAAGGGTACCATGATTTCTCCATTCATGTTCACAGAGTTGGATTACACTGAAGTAATAAAAATATTTACGCAACATTTTATTCAATATTCAGGAAGCTTGAATTATACCTGGTCTTTCAATAACCACACGACACACAGTGCCAATCTGTCAAGATTAATATTATTGGATTTAAACCCACAGCTGCCCAGTGCTGAGTCTAGGACGCTCACCCTGAAAACAAACATGTCTGCTCTCTCTTACCCAGCCTGAGGAGAGCCATGATGACCTGGATGACACCACAGAGGAAGGTCAGCAGCACGGCATGTCCTGGGTGGTGTCCAACATGGGGGGCGCACAAGAGGGACATGATGGCCGTCGGGCCTAACACCACATCCTTTGATGTTCCAAAAATACAGTAGATGAATCCTCCCGTGAGGGCAGAATAGAGGCCATACTGGAGAGAGGAGTTTGGAGAACCAGTCATGTATAGAAAGTAGAGGAAAAAAAATAAGTACAGAAAATAAAAATCCAGACCAAGACTTTGTTTCAACCAGCCAGTTGCATATATAGAGTCACCATCGCAGAGAACTCAACCAGTTGGTTGAAACAAAATCTTGGTCTGGATTTTTACTTTCTGGACCTGAATTATCAACTCAGGATATTTTCTTAATGTGACCCCCGGCACGTTGTTCAGCTTTTAAAATAAAACACAACATTTTTGTGAACCTGCACACTGAAACTTGTGTTAGGGTCTACTTCAAGTACCATGCACTTCAACCATCAACTATCCACCTATCGTTCAGGAATGTTGCACAGAGAGCGGCCACACATACCTGTGGGGGCAGGCCCACCACCTCGGCGTAGGCCAAAGCCTGAGGAACAGTGGTCAAGCCCACGGTGAATCCTGCAATAAGGTCCATCTGGAGCCAGCTGTACTTGTACCTGGGCAGCCACCCCAGGATAGGCAACCAGGCCTTCAGGGTGGCATAAGTGGGCCACAGTCCCACCCTGCCCCAAGGGCAGCCCCTGGTCACAAGTGGAAGGTGAAAGTCTGACCCATGATCCATTAGCCTGAGAGCTGCTGTGAGCCGCAAAGTCGGTCCAGAAATGAGCTAGCACACTTAAAACAGATTATTGTTCCCTACTTGAAGTTTTAAAAATCTGAGAAAAATTACGCGAAAGGTATCATCATAGAACTTGGACGAGGTGCTCTCACGCCAAAACGTTAAATATACTGTCCGTGTATGAACTGTAATTTGAGTTCTGGTGAAACAAGATATCAGGATAATCCAAGATGTTGCTGCAGCAGCCTCTGGGCATTGGGCAGAAATTCACGAAAAGGAGTAAAACGGCACTGCAAAGAGGAGAGCTTCGCCACAGATACAACGCAGCCCATGATCAGTCAAAGTTCACACCCCGTAGATCTGGGGCATGGGGGGACGCTCCATCCTCTCGGAGAGGCAAAACACAGCCCTGCGCTTCCACACGCCGAAGCAGAAAAAAAAATCAACAGGGGTCTTTGGGGCCAAAGCTGTCCGTCTTCATTAACTGAGACTGCCCTCAAGCTTACCTGTAACAGCACACATGTATACAATACCTGCTTAAATACACACATCCTGTGTTTAAAGTTCAAACATTTCACTGCTGTTGGCTACCTATAACATTAAAAAAATATATTAGCATGCAGTTATACTGGCTAATTTACTACTTCCGAAGGAAGAACATAAACAGAGACGATTCTAGGGACACTAGGCAAAACAAAAACTCCATGGGGGCCTTGAACACACCCCACCCGATATGGTAAAATTTATGACCATTATTTTAGCGTGAAGTCTAAACTAATCAAATCAACAAAGACTATTTAATAAACGCAAATCCTTTATTTCCACTTTACTGTGGAAAAACAGAATGCACAAATAAAACAGACTTGTCGTTACAATAAACTATGTAATCGGCCGGCCTGGGGGGGACCGCTCCCAGCCCGGGGCTTCGGGCAATTGTTTGCCCTGCCTGTCCTGCACCTATGCCTGTAAACATAAAAAGTTAACGCCAACTTACGGAACGATAACCTTATCTTCCAGTGATCCAACGTAATCTAAAGCGTTCTTAATTTCAAAAATATTTCAGTTACATACGCTGAATGAGATCGGAAGAAGGCGACGCAGTCCGGCGACAAGTCGCAGTCCCTCGCTGCGCGTCAGGTGCCGATAAGTAACGCTTTCGTTTCGTTTCAGTTTAAGTCCAAGCTGAGTGACGTCACGTGACCGAGACGGGTGCGCTGCCCGGCTTATCCTGTCACAATTCCGGAAGAAAACTACTTACTTCGAAATACGGGAAAAACTTGTTCTACAAGACTTGCTGCACATTTCTCGGATGCTCTAAATTTATACTGCCGTAGGAGTAAAAAAAAAAAAAACCTTATTCATCTTTGTTTGGCATTATTCTTCAGTGAAATATTTGACATCTTTACCGGCACGAGAACTGCAAATGTATTTGAAAGTGCACTTTGTCTTTTATTCGGCTAATATGTACATGTTAGGTTTAGAGAAACATTTGTCCTAACATTAACAGGCAAATAAACAGCAGTGCGTTAGTTCGTTTGTTTCAATATATGTATATTTTTAGGAAAGGTGTAACATCATTGAAGTACTCACAGTCAAGCTTGTGTAAGTGCTCGACAGCAATCCCGGATCTGAACCAGGCTTCTCCGGAATAGACCGGCCACGCCCACCTATGATGGTGACATAGAGCGCTGTTAGTTTAAGGAGTTTCCATTACGTGCTTTTCCCCTTTAAAGGAGCGTGCCACGAAGAGCACGCATGAAACATAAGTGATCCTTCCTGAAAACGACTCATTCTAGAACACCGTCACCTTGCGCTGAGGTGGATGAGGAAGTCACACACCGAAACTGGTCTAACGGCTCTCCAAGGCGGAACCATGTGCTGCTTCCGTGAAGAAGACCCGGCCTTTGTGAAATTACAGCGCCCGAGTCAAACCGATCCGAGACGTCCTCTGATCATCAAATGACACCCTTGAAAACTTATAAAAAGTTCTGGAAATGTTGTATTAGCCCATAATGTGTGCCGTTATACCATATGACAGCCACATGGTGGCGACTAAGACAGTCAGGTGCGTAAATGCAGTGTTTTGATAGAATGGAGCATTAAACTTTTAATAAAGAACTAATTTGACTGAAATATCTCCCCGTGTAAAACTGAAAATGGATTTTGCGTTTCGTTTCTATTAAAAAGCCCTTGCTAATTAGTTTATGGTTATAAGAATGTACTGCTGAGCGAAATGTTTAGGCTACATCAGATTGCATAAATTCAGCAACATTTAACAATGGCTTTCTTTCATTTTTATTTTATTTTGATATGTGCAGTTACAGAGACTACTAAATAACTTGTTATAAATATACGATTAAGTGTGTCTTAGTTGTAACCATGGATCGTAACCATGGTCTGGCTGGGTTGGGGGGCAAATATGATATGACTTGGGTGCATCACGTCATGGTAGGACACATTCATACACTGTAATGCACTATTTTAGAGATGGCATGATGTCTACATGCATGTCCTTGGACTGCGGGAGGAAACCAGCGCAACACCAACAAACTCCATATACTGTACACAAAGGCCTAACCTTGGTGCTGCGTAGCGAACCCTGGATCGCAGGGGACATAGACCTACATGCACGCACAATCCTGAGACAAGTAATTGCGCATCATTGGATTCTGGAGTAGAATTATAATAGAGTTATGGGTCAGTTCAATGACATTCGAAACTTGCCAACTCCACATGCAAGCAAGAGTAACGTGTTACATCAAATTAACAACAATGCATTTTGGGTTAATTCGATGTATGAAGTGATCCAAAGGACCAAATCAATGGTAAGAAAGTGTGTGATAGTAACAACGTTGGTTTTGCTTTGCAATTTATGTTGAAGTGCAATTAAAACGGATGCCAATCTTACAATCTGAAACTAAAAATGTTTTGTGTATACATACAAAAGGTGAACATTTAAGGGATGGTTAACGGATCGCAGTGTAAACGGTATACAATAGTGAAATAGTGGCTTTTTTGTTGAAGTAGCCTATTTAAACTGACGACTTGTTACATAAAATGTTTAAATGGGCAAATATCCACATTCTAGTTAGCACGTTGTGAAGACCTATCTATACAGAGTGGTTTGATTTTTAAGCTCAATAGCATTTTGCTGGAGGCTTCCACTGAAACAAAAGCGCAATGGAAATTGCTTATTGCGGAAGTTGTCAATCTTCCAGCAATCAATCGTTGCAATTTTAAATGTCAGTCAGTGTATTGGGTGCAAATTAAACACGGCCCAGCAGCTAGGGGATTTCGGATAAAAACCCAAAAAAGGTCACAAGAAATTATTTGTTTTAGCTGTAAGACTAAAATACTCCTAATGAAAATCGAGCTAAGCAGATCATTTTCTTTATCTTTAACGCTGATACATTTTAGAAGTTAATTTACTGTGTCTATTTAAATTCAGTGCTACAAAAATACACATTAGGCGGTTAGGGGGGAAACTATATCCTCACCTCCTGGCTAGGTAGTTACCTTACTTCACCCCCAGCTCCCAGAATAATCGATACACGTTTGTTTTCTCGGAGGAAATATATGAATCACCAACTCCGATGATCTTGACGAAACCTGATTACGGACGGGGGGGGGGGGCCTATATAAGCAGCGACATCGCCAAGACCACCGCGCTCCTGCGAATAAAAGTTAGAGGCGCAGACAGCCGCAGACATCGGAGCGATCGCTGCACAAGTTAATCGTCGTCTGCCATGGAGAGGTCTGTGAGATTTACCATAGCTTTAGTGGCCATCTCGCTCCTACTTTCTTGGAGTCCCACTGAAGCATGGTACAAGCAAGCCACCGGGCCGAGTTACTACTCCGTGGGTAGAGCTTCTGGTTTGCTGTCTGGGATCCGCAGGTCTCCGTACATCCGGAGGTCTGAAATGGAGTCTGGTCTGGAAAGCGAGGAGCCCGATGGAAGCAACGCAGTACCCGGTTCGGGAAGCAAACAGAACTCGATCCAGAAAAATATAGTACGTATTCTTATATTCTTATGCATCTTAACGTTTTCAGTAGAAGTAAGATATGTACCTTTCCTTAGGTACACATCACAATCAACAGCACAACATTTATTTCAACACACGCTGAAGCTAAGTTTAAATTTCTTGTGTGTAAATGTTACTGTACGAGGTTTTAAAAAAAAAAGTTCAACTTTTTAAAAGCAGCCTACATTTTGCGTCTATCACACAAATATCAGCATCTAATTTCCTCCCTTGTCATCCATCCATCCATACACCGATTATCATCATCACAAGTCCTTGCTTATCCGAAAGATGAATGGAGAAAAATATTTATCAAATATTTATGGGGTATTTGTCAAAAGCCCAGCAGAAATAACTTTCACGGCAGCCGCTGTCCATTCAGCACCTAAGATAGAGGCCCCCGGTCAAGATCTGCCGCGCACAACGTAAGAGAATAAAGGTCAGATTGAAATACAGGCTGTTTGGATAACCGTGATGTGTTTCTCCGCAGGCTATATGCGTGAAAGATATTTCACCGGACCTGGAAAGCTGTGCGGCTGTAGAGGGGGACAGCAGCACGTTTCAGTGCAAGGCGGACGTGCTCTTGTCGCTGGACTCCCAGCACTGCGTGCGAGCCTGATGACCGCCCTGCCCGCTGTACTCGGCTCGTACCTCGGAATAAAAGACGGGAGCTGTACGGACGGCACTGAATTTTTCCTCAGTTTACACAACTGGAAAAAAAAAGCAACGAACTTTTTTTTTTTTTTTTTGCGTTTGCTAGCCGTGTTCTTTTGACGCCTCCCGATCAGCTGTATCACCATAGCTTGTTACCGCCAAATGTATTAAATGATGGGTGGATCTTATTGGATTGTTTTTATTAGTAGTATATATTCCAGTGTACATACCGAGATGATAATGGTGAGTTTAAATGAATTTCTCAACATAAGTTGAATCGAGAATTTTGTCGTTTGCCCTGTGGGTCTTGAAAGTCTTTTTTTTTTGTTTTTAGAATTCTAAATATTCTTTGAATTATAATATAAGATTATAATGTAGTAATATTTACTTTTATAGAAAGTCCCGAGCAAATGCAATGTTTTAACGACAGGATAACACTTTAATTAATGTAGCAAATATTTCAATTAAAGTGTTTCTGTAAACACATTTAATGACCAATCTGCTGGACCAAATAACGTATGTCTTACGGTAATTTTGATGTTTCACTATAGTTACGTACGATCAGTCGATAGTTACGCATGTACATTTCATTCCTAAAATTCCTTGGTCGTATCGGGAACTGACTTGGGACGCTGTGTGTCGTATGGTTCCTTTGGTAAGATTATGTTTGGGGTAAACGTGCAGTGGAATTTGTGTATAAAAATCCCCCAAAAGTTACAATGGAAAAATAAAGTTTTAAGTGAATGCTTCCCGTTCAATTCTGGTAGATCTATTAAGATCTATAGACGCTCAAAACATACAATCTTACAGAAAAATTTGCTGATTGTACCGAAAGTCATTTCTAGTACTGCTACCCGAACAGGCCGAAAGCTGGTAAGCTGCAAACATATTCTTAAAAGGTTTCAAAATGATATCCAGAAATGGTAACAATCCCAGATCAGTAGAGTTTAGCTTTCAGCCCATAGAAGGACATGAGTAGATTAGAATCTGAAGTTTACACAAGGAGAAGCTTTTGCAGCCCAGCAAAGTATAACACAAATAAAATATTGTATACACTATAACCAAACAAGATACATATATATTATTTAATAGATACCCCCCCCCCCCAAAAAAAAAAATAAACAACAAAACTTAATACTACTGCTTAAAGGTCACTATATCACTCTTATCCTGGTGAGCCTGGAGGTAATTCCAGGAATCACAATGCCTGACACGGCGGCATAGCATGGCGAAGGCAGCGAGATGAGGGTGACAACCCACCGACGGTCCCAAGACGAAAGGGGTTTATTAAACAAAAACAGGACACAGTGGGGAAACCACATAATAAAGGGACCACGAGGGGTCATAACTCAGGAAAGACAAGTAAAGAAACTATAATTCAACAAACTAGGACAGACCAGACAACACAGAAAACAGAACAAGACAGACAGCCAGAGCAACTACAAGCAGTAACATAGTACAATGACTGACTAGAGAACAGAGCAGACGCAGGCACCCAAATGCAAACAGGTAACCAACCAATGAGAGGACAGATGTGACACATGAGACAATTAACCAATCAGCACAGCACAAGGAGACAGGTGGAGGAACTTAACTAACAATGAACAAGCACAGAACCTAGGGAACTTTAACAAATTCCAAAATTAAGAAACATTACTACATGCCGGGTATTAAACCATAGGGTTATTGATGCAGAACACAAGCAGGGCAAACCTACGACCAGAACACCACAAACACAGGGGAAGCAGAAAACCAACAGAAAACCACAAACACAGGGGAAGCAGAAAACCAATGGAACACCCCAAACACAGGGGAAGCAGAAAACCAACGGAACACCACAAACACAGGGGGAGCAGAAAACCAACAGAACACCACAAACACAGGGGAAGCAGAAAACCAATAAATAATAATATGATTATATATAATAATATTTTGAAGTGGAATCACATGGAAGACTGGTAGTGGTAAAATTAACACAAAACAAAGGACACTCGAACAAGAATGAGACACCTAAAATATGAATCACAATCCACTCAAGTTACTCGAATAAAAAAATAAAGACCCAAGAATGAGGTTTATGATCTCCAGAAAAGCTGTCTCACAAAGCCATTAGCTACTAAATCAAAGATGTCTGGCTTTAAGGCATACATCAATGGCCTATTGAACATGGGAGGCATGAATCACAAACACCCAATTATTACTGATGTTCACACACAACCCTAAACCCTCTCTCAAAAGGTTTGCCACTTGCCGGAATCGTTAATGGACCATTCATGGCTGGAATGCTGTCTGAATTTTGTGCGCAGAATTTTGTGTGGCAAGAAAGCTGGTCTATTATCTCCTTCTAGGTGCACAGTTGGGGCATGGATAGTATATATAATTATACATAAAATTGGGCAGGGGGTCCCAAGGTGACATTTTGTAAGGGGGGCGGAATTTCTATCTACAGTATACCTCTGTCTCCTTCATTTTACGTACACAAACACAGAATCAAGGGCCTCAGTGATAACCTCAAGTGTCATAATCTAATTTTTGATCCTTACACATCACCCCATCTGCCTACATTTTCCCCCCAGTGACTGGACCGCACCCCAATGAAATCTGAGGCTGATGGGCATTGTATCGTTCACTGGGGCTGCTGTCAGGTTCAACCCACACTGCCTGATCTTCTCATCGCTGCGTTCTTTCATTTTTTTTTTTTTTTTGCCAAGGGGATGGGGGGGCATTTTCCATCCACCTATATCTCGCCACGTCACTGGCGCACAGTTGGGCAGAGATGTGCCACAGGGCTCGTCTCATACTTAATGTGACAATCAAGAGCCGTGAGTGTAGAAAGGCCATCTCATTAAGGCATGCTTCAGCCTCAGTGTGGCGGTGGATGGGACATAAAGCATTTCTTGAGGATGCTTGTTGTCTGGCTGATTAACAAAAGACCAAGACCCTCCTTCAAAATAAACACAGCAGATGACAGGACGGAGACCTCTGCTCCTTGGAAACCTCAAGGCTCCAAACACTGGAACACTGGCGATGACATCACTCGTCGATACTCAGAAAACAGAACTGGTCTTCATACTGACATTTCATTAAGAAGTCATTATCAACCTGAGTTAGACTATCAAAATAGAATACCATACTGAGTACACAACAGAGTAAGTAGGTTCCTGTCAAATTGGTTTAATTATAATTTTTTTAATTACTAAGATACTTATGGACTTGGATCCATCATAATTTCTCAATGGATGACATTTGCTATTTTTTGTCTTGCAGTTTTTCCCCAAAGGTAATGTAATTGTGCAAGGTATTAACAATGCCTATCGATACTGAGATGCATTCTGATTCATGACAACTAATTAATGACAATTTTCACCAAAGAATCTTTCTTTATGACCAAGTCATGCATTAAGCATGCTGTTGAAACATAGAACTGAAAAGGGAAAAACCAAACCTTGCTTCTGCTAATGTCTGCATCAACTAGAGCAGTTTAACATTTAATTTGTCAATTAGCCATTCATATTAATTTAATCATACCGTATGCAAAAGCAATTTTGTGTTATATGCTGTATCTGTAAGCTGAATGGGCCAAAGTTATTAAAAAATACATGAACCCCCATTAATTCAGTATCATTTTCGTGGCACGCTTTTGAATGCAAAATGAACATTTTGGCAATAAACCCAGATCTCTAATTTAAGCAAAAATCCTTAGAGGAAAGTGAAGCTATTGGAACTCATCCAGCTGACGGATGATGATGAGAGTGAAACCAACACCAATTAAACAGGCTTGTCAAACTGGTCCAGCACCATTACTGACCACAATACCGGAGTTCAGCTCTGCTTTTGAAGTAGAAAGAATAAAATCAGCAAAAGGCAGGAATGAAAGGACTTGAACCCCATCCTGGGTTGTTTCCTGCTTTGTGCTCATAGCCTCCATGACTGGCTCCAGACCCCCCATGATTCTGAATAGAACAAGGGGTTATAGAAAATGGATGGATGGATGGATGAATGGATGGATGGATGGATGGATGGATGGATGGATGGGTTTGATGGATTGATGGGCTTGGATGGGCTTCTTTACACAGCGTGTAGTTGGAGTATGGAATAGTCTTCCTCCTAGTGTAGCGCAAGCTAAAACACTGGGTTCCTTCAAAACGGAGCTAGATAAGATTTTAACAACTCTGAGCTATTAGTTAGGTTCTCCCCAAACGAGCTTGATGGGCCAAATGGCCTCCTCTCGTTTGTAAATTTCTTATGTTCTAATTGCCAGCCTAAAATGGTTTCCGAGAATAACACAAACTTTTTACGTAGATCATAAGTAAAGTTTTTGAGGACAGCTAGTCTCCGTATGCCTCCGTAGCATAAAGTTTGTCGGAACTCCTGCAGGGTGACCAAATAGGATTTGTAAACTAGTATTTCAATCAGAAGCATCTGGAGTAAACTTTAGCACTGTGTTGTTGCTGTGTGCTTATTGGTCAGTCTCCTATAATCATGAATGTGTCACTAATGTTAATGTGAAACAGCTGGATGAGTCTTTCAATCAAGGAAACAAACCAGTCAAAGCACAAGAAGAGCTGAACTATTTAGCCGATCACAGGAGCCTTTCGGTTTGAAAGTAGTTTGCAAAACCGGAAGTAGTTCAAAGTGTCCTCCCTGACAAGGATTATCTGGTCACCCTATAGTCCTGTGAAGATGTAGATGTTCTCATGTTGATAGTCAACTATTCAGCCTTCAAGGCTGTTGATTCTAACACAATGAGGGGATTTCAGCTCATATGACCAGAACCAGAATACCTCCCATTCAACACAAAGGGGACCAGCGGAGGGAAGGACTGTGAAATGGAGGCTTTTATAGCCAAAACAGTGAGTTATACAAAAACAATGAATAAACCTGCATTAACGTGGCGGATATCAGCCAGTGGTTGTAGGTACAGCCAAACCATAGACAAAGGTCATCGGCACAAATAGAAACTGAATGGTGTGACAGGAGGTGGACGCACTGTTTCTTTGGCTCAGAGCAAGTGATCAATCACTCCGAAGATAAAACTGATCAGATAAAACTGACTCTGCACCAGTTCTCTGCCCTCCGCTGGCGCATACTGGCCAATGTGCCCAATGATTTCTCTGAGAACAATTATAACGGGTACAGAAACCTTCACACCGGGGGGGGCAGGGAAATTTCAGGGAGCAGGTGCTTGACCGGGGGGGGGGGGGTTAGGTTTGTTCCCCACCCCCACAGTAACATTTAAAAATTTCGTGATCAACAGTGATTGAAAAGGGGCATTCGGGGCCCCAAAAGGAAGGCCGCTTTGACCATTGTGGGGAGGGGCCCAGCGCTCAGGGACCCACAGCGATCCCCCCTCCCCACATGACCTTTCTTTACATTATCTCAGCCTCTTCAGCAATCAGAAAGCCGCAGCCCCCACATAAAATGTTTGCATACATCCATGACATGCAGCTCTGGAAAAAATTAAGAAACAACTTCATATTTAAAAAAAATTCAAAATCTGCATATTTAAATCCTGATATAATCCTGTTTCTGCTGGCAGAAGGCTGTATACACTGTGAGGCAGGCTGCTTCCAGGCTCAAAGGTTCTAAGACAGCAGCACACAAGAATAAGGTGAAGCAGGAGACACTGGGAACGACCAGAAACCAGCCAGGTAGAGGGCAGAAGCTACTTCCTAATGCCAGAGATTAACCGTCAACTTATCCGGCAGAGCCTCATAAATCAGAGGATGACCTCAAGTGACCTTCAAAAGGATTGGGAAACATTAAGTGGTGTGAAGTGCACTGCTAGGACAAGTCATATCAGGCTCCTAGAAGCAGGACTGAAGACCTATAAAGCAAGGAAGAAGCCCTTCATAAATGACAAGCATGGAAGAGCCAGGCTGCAGTCTGCAAAAAAATATATACTGTATTATTCACTGATGCACACCCGATGCACACCCCCAAATTGAGAAATGAGTAAAACAAAAAATTGTCCTGTGGTCTCTTATTTGTTCACAGCCATATTCAGTATATTTGTAGTCTAACTGTGACCCTGACCTGCCCATACATTGCTGTTCTACCCTTTCAGCTCCCATTTTCCATTATATCTAACCTTGACCTCCATTACCAGCTGTAAACCAGCCCAATGTCATTATAACGTATGAATAAATCAGGTCTTATACTGGAACCGTCCTGGCCGTGCGAAGGCCAGACAGACACGGGCGCCGGCACGCCAGGCTGCCCATCTCGTGCCTCTGGAGTCCTGCATCATAACTGCAGGATTTCTGCCAGTCGAGGAGGGCACCCCCACCTGCTTAATCCCCTTCAGACCAAACACCCCAAAAACACAATATAGAAGAGAACGGAAAGAGAAAACCGTCAGCATCACCTTCTAAAAAATATTTCACTGATACCTTTACATGAGCATTATTGCAAATTGAATTATAGGCAATTTGGTTTTAAGCTGCATTATTAATAACTTTATTTTTGTGGTATTTGGCTACTGCAATTGTTTGGCGCCCCATCTTGGGTTATTCCATGCCTTGTGTCTGTAGCTTCCAGAATAGACTCTGGAACCCCCTGGTCCTGCACAGGACAAGTGGGTATAGAAAATGGATGGATGGATGGATGGATATTTGGCTGGCCATCATATTTATTAGTCACTCAAAGGACAAACACCTGACCTTAGTAAACTGGGAATAGTTACGATTTTAATTATTTAGACCGAGGACATTCGGTGTTATCTATAATTCAAAATGCAGACAGAAATCCAGAAGGTGAAATCCAAGTTTGCATTCAGCTCAGTTCTTGAGATATGTCAAACAGAAATATCAGGAGGCATATTGTTTGTTCAAAACCTGCTTCAATATTTAATCATATAAGAGTTTAGACAAGGTCATTTTAAGGGGGCTTCTGGGTATCACAGGTTGTGCGTTGTGGCTTTGAATGTGTGGGTTGTTACAGTTTTGAGATTTCTTGGTCATTTCAGCATTGCACTTTTATTTGATTTTAGAGAGGAGTTCATGGCATTTTCTGATATCCATATATCTATAAACCACTTATCTAGTATAAGGTTTGAGGAGGTGTAGGAGGAGTTTGCCTTCAGGGTGTGGGAGGAGTTTGCCTTCAGAATGCGGGAGGAGTTTGCCTTCAGGGTGTGGGAGGAGTTTACCTTCAGGGTGCGGGAGGAGTTTGCCTTCAGAATGCGGGAAGAGTTTACCTTCAGGGTGTGGGAGGAGTTTGCCTTCAGAATGCGGGAGGAGTTTGCCTTCAGGGTGTGGGAGGAGTTTACCTTCAGGGTGTGGGAGGAGTTTGCCTTCAGAATGCGGGAGGAGTTTACCTTCGGGGTGTGGGAGGAGTTTACCTTCATGGTCTGGGAGGAGTTTACCTTCAGGGTTACCTGGAAGAAATCCACATGACACAGGAAGAGCATGCAAACTCCAGCAGTAGGGGTGTAAGCCAACAATGTTACCTCACAGTGCCGCCATAATTTCTGACAGTCACTTACGAATAGTAATGAGGGCTAGTGGGTATTCCCATTCTTGCAGCTCAGAAAATCTGACTGGCTGTTTGTCCAGTGCAGTCCACACTTCAAAACATAATGAAAGACAGGTCATTATGAGATCTCACACACAATAAGGTGTCGGTCTCTCTGTCCCTTACTCGTGTTACGATCAGTGTGTGACTGAGAGACAGAAACATAGTAACAAGTACAATAGTAACAAGTACATTGGAATGTTTGTCATATTATCTTTCTGTCCTTGAGACATACACATAATTGAAAGCAAGCATTACAGTCCAAAGGCAGGGTTAGCAATTTACCCAGCATCCCTGGAGCATTTTGAGGAGTTTAAGAGTCTTGCTCAGGGGCCCGACAGACATGTGGCTATGCTGCTGAGGGTGGCACGGAGATAATTACGCCGTGATTAAGATTGGCGTAAGATTCTACCTTCTTTTCATAAACAGTAGAGCATGAAATTCCTGCCTCTTACTTTTTTGTTAGCACTCAGGGGAGGAGAGTCACATTTCATGTGCATGTTGCAGTCAGGACACATTTCATTAAACCTGCATACAGAATGACGTCATTCTATCAGATTGACATCTCATATGGGGGCGGGGCAGGAATTTCAGAGGAGTGTGGATTAAAGGGAGTGACACCTCTCCATTAAGCCTTTAAGCCTTTCAATCTACCGTTCTTAAAGTCTGTAGCTCAGGGACTTCTTAACACTGAGCCATTCGGGCATTTTTCATTCATATCTCCATTCACTGCTTAATTAATCTCGTTTAAACCACTTAATGGAGTCAGTATTTCACACTGGCGGGAGGTTTCAGATCCACCTGCACATTTGAGCTGCCTTAAAACACATTGTTTTCTTACATATTTAGATATTCGTATTTAAATTTATCATGATTATTATAAGCACGATTACTGACTTTTCTCGTTCTTGGTTTGAACAGAAGTGGCCCCTTATTCACTTGTTTTATTCGAGCGTCTATGCCAGTCCTCAATGGTGCTGTTCTTATTGCCTCTTAATGTGAGTGCAGGGCTTGAGCATGAGTTCTTGTAACAATGACTTAAGCGACCATAGGGATGGCTGGAAGATAGACTGTGAAATTCTCTGATGCGAGACGTCTTCTCGGTAATCATTCCTTTAGACCCAGTGGGAATCACGACGATAATGAATATCCATTATTTTGTTCATCCACTCATCCTTTTCTATAGTGACTTATCCCCAGAGGCTCATGGCACCCTGAACAGCGTGACAATCTGTCACAGGGCCCAAACAGCACAGACACAAACTCACTACAGGTTCAGGATGCCGATTCATCTCACCACATGTTTGCGGAAGACAGGTGTAATACTGAGTACCTACAAGAAATTGGTACATATGACACAAATGTTAACAGAAAGGAAAAACCTTTTCCTTGAAATTTTCTTATTCATCTAACTAATTTCGGCTATTATTAGTGGCATTAAGCTGTTCGATTAAGCGTCGCATTCTCTTGACTTCATTGAGGGCAACTTATGTTTTAAAGATCCGGTAACACTTTACGTAAGGCCATGTGTATAGTGTTTTATAAACGCGTTCATAACAAATAATAATGCATTAATAAAGCTATTTATAGGGCATTGTGCATGACAGCTTCATAAGGCAGTCATAATGCATAATAAATATTGCTGTAATATGTTATGCCTTTTTATAAATATTTATAGCCATGTTTATAATGCATTAGGAATGCATTATAATACATTATGAATGTGTTTATAAATTACTTTATAAATTAAAAACATGGCCTTAAGTAAAGTGTCACTAAAGATCCTTCGGCTCTCAAAGTCTCACAGCGGATTTTCACTAGACTGTGTGTGACGTCAGAATTCCGAAAGCAGTATGGATGATCAAATGCCAACATTGCAGAGTAGGTGAGGACTGCTGGAGACGTTCCAGAAATAGAAACATCAGTAGGAGTCATGAGACAATTGAGTGATAGGCTGTGACACACGGCGAAACCCCATGGGGACCCGCTATTTTAGGCTTCGCACTTAATCGTTAAATAAATATAGGTCAAGCCTGGATAATTGAGTGCAATTAAAGCCTTCCCTGGGATGCCAACAACCTGCGGAGCGGCATAGCGAACACATGTGTGTAAACAAATACCCAGGCAGCGAGTCACCTGTCCAGCCACAAGCGAATTAACGACATTCCACCGCAGTTTGTTCTCTACCCATCTGCCGCCCACGGTTCTGCCATCACACCCCAGGTCGCCGTGGTGACGCCGTGCAGAAAGAATCATCCTGGTGGGGCTCCTTTGTTCCATTCCCCCGGGAAGAGAGGGTGAAAGGGGGCGGGCTCTCACTGTGTGCTCCAGGGACTGATGTCAGTGGTTCACCTGTAACCTAGGCCACACCCCCACACCATGAGTGTACCACAGAATCACCCTCTGGGAGCCTAAAATCCAGGCACGAAGTATTATCAGGAATTGATATGCTGTGAGAAATCATGTGTTTTTAATCATAAACATCATTCCTACCAGATCCGATTAAGACAGATTAGATAGATGGATAGACTGGTCTCCTGCTGACACTCTCCTGCCCCCCTTGAGATTTTCTAAATCTTGGGGAAAAAGTGAGAAGAAACTCAGACATACCTTGATCCTCCCAGGTTATGAACACGGTTGGCTTTATTTTTAGCACAAGCCCCAGAATCCTTAGTAGGCCGAGGGATGATGGGAAGGGGATGAGTGTGTGGTTAGGATTTGGACAAGATGACGTAGGTATTGCGGGGGTGGGGGGTAGCTATAAGAGTCTGTGCCCGCGGTGACAGAGGTAACTAGGGTTGGTTCCACTGCAGTGATCAACCAAAATGCCACAACTGCAAGACCATCACCGCGGTAACAAGCCTGTTGAGGACAATGAGGACGATGCTGTTAGGCATTGCTGAGTCCCTAAATGCCAGTCACTCTTCCGACAGTTCTTGGATCCCACCATACCGGAACCTTCTGTCTGTGTATGCACTTTCGTGCTGTACCAATTCTCAGCTGAACTCATTCTCATTTTCCACCATGGCTTTTTTGATCTGTTTTAACAAGTTGGTGGCACATTGAAGAAGCAGACCGTAATGATTCTGTCATTTCCCAGATTCTTGAGATTCAGCTTAGGCCATCTAATTACAAATACAGCAAGTCTACTAGACCTTTTATTTGGTTTTGATTGATGTTTAACTTGGTGTGACTTTAACAAACATTCCGGAATGAAAGTTGCCAAGACTTTAGCCCCTTTGATCCTGGTATGTCTGATAAGTTGGGGGAACACAAAGCATGGGGATATGTCCTGGACACGTCACAGTGGAATTCTGGGAAACAAAGAACAACAAAAGGCCTTGACAGCTAGTTCCCCCCGGGGCCGTCGTTCCTTCAGAGTTCAGCCTGTCTCATTTTGGCCTCTACTGGCCCCCTACTGGATCATGGCTCACCGTGTTAATAAATATAAAAAACCTACGTGAGTCATCAACTCAAAGTCTGAAAACACCAGGAAATTTCTGCCCTGAAATGGCATGTGTCAGAAATCAAATCGATCAGATCAAATGGAGAGCCTTTTAATTAGGAAACAAGGTCCTCCTGGCTCACCAAACCGTACACGACACTAATTGCTTCTTCACCCCCCCCGCTATACCTCCCCCCTTCCTTTCTGCAGGCCCATAAATCCACCTGACCTGCTGACGGTCCTACTTGCGGGAAACTCCATGCGAATGATTTGTCTTTAACTGTTTCTACACTGCAAACCATACCTCAAACTGGAACCGTATGCCTTGTGTGGGACCTATATATGTAGTACTGGTCAAAAGTTTAGACACACCTACTCATAGGAGGGTTGCTAATTTGTTATTGCTTTTTAGATTTTAGAAAGAGTGATGACAATAAATAGCACGTGACATTATGCAGTGACCGTATTTGGTGTTAACTTTTAAAAATCTCATTTCAGATTATTTGAAGGTGCCACACTTTAGCTTGATGGCAGTTTAAGTCATGTCATAATTTTTTTATCATTCTCTTATATCTGTATATCTGCTGCTTGACCGAAGGAATTTCCATGAATAAATAAATAAAGTCAAGTCTAAGCTTTGCACGCTCCTGATAATCCCGTAACCAACTTCGGGAAGTAACCGCCTCAGATGCAACCTTTTTAACCTACACTGCCCCAAGTGGCATTAACCGGTAAAGCAGTCTGAAAGAAAGTGTCATTGAGACATCAAAATCCATCCATCCATTTTCTGAAACCGCTTATCCTCTTCAGGGTCGCCGGGGGGTCCGGAGCCTATGGCCACAAGGGAGGGAACAACCCAGGATGGGCCACCAACCCATCGCAGGGCACCCACTCACACACCATTCACTCACACATGCACACCTACCGGCAATTTGGTAACTCCAATTAGCTGGCAAAGACTTGACCCAGGTTCCAGAAGTGTGAGGTAACTGGACTGACTACTGCACAATCCTGCCACCCCGACACCAAAACCATAAAGATGAAACAGATGAAGGGCAGCAGAAAAAAAGGTTTTTGTAAAATAGCCTCAAAAACTGCAGGTCATCTGGGCAAGTGGAGAAAAATGTGGCGTTTCAGCTTGAGACATTCCGTCCCGTCCTGGGATGTGAGTACAGTGAAGCGTGAAGAAGTTTTGAGTAACTCATGAGGCTTAATTACAGGCTTCATTCTATTCTACAGGCGCCTTCATTAGAAACCAAAAGGCAAGAAACCAGAACTCTTACCATAGTGAGTTCTACAGCAACACCATGGCAGAATATTTTTGTCTCCATTGTGAATTTTATGCACCAATAAATGTGATTTCCCAGTAAGATTTATGATGGTGCTGATTGTTTTACTGTGTGTACTTCCTGTGACTCATTTGTACAGCAGAAACATGCGTGTACACACACACACACACACACACACACACACACACACACACACACTCACACACACACACACATGCACACACATTGGTGTACCTACATAAATGAAGACCTTCCATTCATTTCTATGGGAAAAACCCCTAACCTTAACCAAAAGTAGCCAAACAAAATACAAGACTTTTGGCATTTTAACTTTTTTGATTGCATTCAAAAAAAATTATTAAATTGAAGTCAACCAAATGGCAACCTGAAAAATGTCCTCAAAAATAAGGAAGTTTCAGGTTTTACTACATTTTGGGGACATTGTGGTCCCTAAATGTGATCTATGCAAACACACACACACACACACACACACACACACACACACGTCCGCCACCATCTGAGGGATGCATTTAGATTCCTGACCTGCTTGCTTATCTCCGACAGCAGCCAATCAAACTAGATGCCTTCTGTCGGTTTATATCCACACATTAGCGACTCAAGGGTTGAATAACAGATTTCCAGTCAGAGTGAGAACCAGTTCCTGGTAGTGGCCCTTTCAGTTCCTGGGAGACTTAGAACTGCATAAATGCACCAGTTTCCGCCTCTGGTACAGGGCCCATCTGTCAGGCCTCAGGTCAAAGTGCAAGTTGCAGAGGAGACACTCAAACCACAATTTGACGTCACCAACAGAAAGGACAGGGGCTGATGCTCTTAAGAGAATTTGTGACTGGAATTTGTAGATTTCCAGAAAACCCTTAAAATATCAAATAATAAAATGAAATGCACCGAACCATTTAAAACCACAGTGGCCATTTTGTGACTGAAAACACTGAGATTTTTCCTTGCTTAACTTTATTCTTTTCTTTTCTTTTCATTAAAAGGTCATAACAACGTCAGTGTTAATCACGCAAGACAGTCTGCCCTGTACTTCTGGCTGTATGTGTTTTTACAAAACATTTTCTTTGTATTTGGGCAGACTGTTGTTTGCTTGCTTTTGTTCGCTAACTCATACACCCTGTAGGCGGTCGTGTGTCACACAAGTAAAGACATATTTCAAACATTTCTTAGTTTCACAATCAGGTTCTGTTTTGTGTTTTTCCCCCCCTCCTGGAGACTGTGAAAACATCCAACTATTTCTTGGTTGTACGAGCATTAAAAAAACGACTCCATTTTCATGACTACTGCAGATGTGGTGGAAACAAGTGGAAATCCCTGGTGAAAAAAAGACCTTTCAACGTGTTGGATTGGAGCACCAGCATGTCCAACGTGTCCTGGGGGTGTAGTGGCTAAGTACTGCGCACAGACCCAGATTCACAAGCGGGCTTTTCCATGGCTAAGACAAACTCACAGCTTCCTGGTTCCATCGACATATCCCAAGTTCCTCTACTAAACTATTACCAAAAATTGGTAATTCACATAGAACATACTAATTTTTATTAGCCAGAAGTTAATCACACAATAATTTCCCCATTATTTCAACCTCTTCCCGTACTTTTACTTTTAAATCTATATACACACGCAGCAATTTATTTTACAGGAACTGTTTAAAGTCGTACAGACAGGGGAGCTTAGCAACGGAAGAATGCCGGTCGTGTAAAAACGGCGCGAATGCACCCTCTAGTGTCACGTTCTGAGAATTACCTCAAAAGAATGACACTAATCCTGTAGACTCCACATTTGCATTTAAAGCCATTTATACCGAACTGGAACGTCAGTAGGAAGTGGCGCTTGACGACATGGTCTTTTTGTTTAGGCTAAAAACTCAAATTACTTTGCGCTTATGGTTAAAATCTCAAGCTATACACTCATAGTTTTAAACAATAAAATAAAACATTCAAGTATAGAAACCCAAAGAACACATAACACAGGAACATTTATAAAGTTAATGACAATTAACAGGTGACAATTGAACAGCATTAAATAGAGCTGAAAACTTTCGATTTAATGCACAGACTGCATAAATAACATACATTCGGAGTGTAAAAACAAGTCTGCAAAACACAAGCATACTGACATAACATACTGACATGTAGAATGACTGTGACAACCTAACACGTTCGTTTTTACCATTTATTTGACATGTAGGGCTCTATAATTAAAATATATTATATTTTCAAGTAATATTAATAAATGAGTATTTTAAAACAATACCATTGTGATCATTATAGGATTTAAAACCGCAGTAAAATATAAACTGTACAAGTAATGGCTACAAACAAAGCAGCGCTTACCTCTCAAAAGGTAGGGGATGAAATCAGTGCACCGTTCATGAAATTATTTTGGAAGCACCTGTAGGCTGTGTACTCGCTGGTTGAGGGTTACAATGTCAGGATATTTTAGAGTATAAACTTGTCTAAATGTTGTTGTTCTGACGGAAGTGTGCACCGGTACTCCGTCACACTATCATTTGGAAAAGACATTGCTTTTAGCGAGTGAAAACAACCATTACCGCTTATGTGTTATTTCCTGTTTGTCACATAGTTCATTTCAGTATTTCCGAATAATGAAAAAGAAAGTACTAGGTCACACATTTGTTAAAAAGTCAATACACTGACAGACACGTTATTTATACCTACTAAAATATAAAACTGTACGAGTGCATATTCTTGGATCGTACCAGAATTGATTATTTTAAATATTTTCAGCCTGGAACTTAGTTAAAACCTTTTTTAACGCAGTTCTAGTCAAAAGTCACGTTCAGACAATCTGCCAAAACATTTTCCTATAGGACTCATACATTGACTGATCCGTATAAGGCAGCTGTGGATGTCGTTTTAACTATATCAAAAGCTGAAAAGAATTCAGCTTTTGACAGACTGTGATCGATGCAATACTTCATCCTATAACGTCACCAGCAACGCTGTGTGACGTCAGGCCTCTGTATATAAGCACATTATACTACAATCCTGAACTCCGCTTGATGAGAAATACCGCCCTCTAGTCGTGGCTCCGGATACAGAGGTATAAAGTGCCACCCATAACCTAGGCTTTAAGACCGGAGCTGTTCAATTACGCCGTACGGGGGAAGAGAGTCTGCGTTTATTGATTTGTCCTAGGGCAGGGGTGTCAAACTGCATTCCTGGAGGGCCGGAGCCCTGTGTAGCTTAGTTCTTTCCCTGTTCCACCACAAATGATTCAGCTCAACAGCTGTGCTGTAATTAGCACAAGAAGTTGAATCAGGTGTGTTAAACGAGGGGAAACCCAAAAATATGCAGGGCTCTGGCCCCCCAGGACTGGAGTCTGACACCTGTGTCCTAGGGGATAAATGTTCATTTAACATCATGTGTTTTGGTTAAAAAAAATCTTTTGGATTTTGCTGGTGTGAAACAGGTTGTGGCCAGTAGCTATCGAATATACTGAGATTCATTATATGAATGTTTGGACACAACGGAAACTTTCTGACACCACTACCCTCATAGAGAGTGACTAAATATCCCTGTCTTACACCTACCGCTTGAGTCTCACTGATTCACACCCATGACTTAAATGCGCACAGGATGTTTCTGTAAAAAAGGAACGAAAGGTTATTTCACGTAAGCTGATGCGTAGTGGGTAAAACGCTGAGTGCGTATGCAGATCGCTGCTCGGTGCCAGCTAACGACACACTCTGCTCGCCCATTTCCTTATGTTCTATAAATCGGCATCACCGACGGGCACGCACCTCAATATTAAAGACTTTTAAAAACCGTCGTAAGTATAAAAAAAATCAGACGTCGCTTATTCACACTGATGTACCTTCGTTTGTATATTTGTCTACTTTGCTCAATGCTAAATGCGTTTAGTGCTAATTTCTTCTCATGTGAACTTTAAATCATCTGGCTTATTTTACAGTTAGTTTGATACACAAGTTTGGTTTTTTTTGGGGGGGGGGGCTATCAAGGCGACTTCCCTCCAGCCATGATGCCGATGGGTCCATGTCATTCTCTTAAGGACAGGAGACCATTCTGAAATACCAGCAGTCTTCCAAGTTCTAACCTTAAACTGGACTTGATTTGAAGACCTTCCTTGAATTAGGTGTGGCGGCCATGATACAAATACCCCCGGACCGAAGTGGGGGCTGTTCGGGCAGGAACAGAAGGCCGGTCTGTGTGAACAACCTACAACAGCAGAGGAAAGAGGCTGCAGGAACAACCCCTGTGGTGAGTCAAGGAGCAGGGCTGAGGGGACGCCTCCTGTCTCGGGGGTGGGTGGGGGGGGTCAGTGGGTGGTGTGCGTAGTTATGTTTGCCCTTTAGAGCTCTGGCTGCCTCCTACTGCACCGCCCGTGCCCGCTCACGCTCCTTCATCTTCTCCTCCTCACGCCGTTTCATGGCCTGAATTACCGCCATCTCCTTTGCTTCTTTCTTCTGGTTCCTGGCCTCAAACTGCAGCCTGGGACGCATAAGCCAAGCCATTAGGCGGGGGGGGTGGGTGGGGAGGGACTCTGATCGTGTGGGCTCATGCGGGCCTCCTGCTCTCACACAGTTCACCAGCAGGGCGGCACCACTTGTCACCTGTTCTTGATGATTCTCTGCACGATGTCATCGGTGGTGAGGCTGTTTCCGCTGTCTACCGTGCGAAGGACGCCTCTCTTCTTTGGTTCCTGCGTGGGGTGGGAGGAGATGGCAACAATTACGACATGCGTGAGACATGTAACACGCGCCACCATGACCAGATAAGCCAAATTAGTCATTAGTCATACTTTCCATAGAGAGAGACAATGGTTAATGCCCATCCACCCACGGCGCCACCTTGCTGACCTGTGGCAAATATGCTAAGCCTCAGATGTGTCATGGGGCATTCGAGGCCGAAGCCTCAAATGAATATGAACGAGCCCCAAATGATCTGTTTAGCTCAGATGTTTTAACAACCAGGCTCTCAGTTTGAGAATTCCATATATCACAACAGCCCTAGGGCATCCTGAAAACCTCCATAGTGCTGTGATCATCGTACCTTCAGAGAGAGAAAATTCAATATTATGACCCTCAGCCAGATTAGGTCTCTGGGTTACGCCCCCCTATGTCTTAAAATCCTTGCAACCCCTTTGCTTGGGGTATTTTTAAGCAACAAACAAATATATACTATGTAACACATACAGTCAGGACCATGAGACACAAGTTTTACTATTTTACCTGTTTCCTGAAATTTATTTCAATTCAAGTTATACAATGGGCACGGACATAAAGTGCAGACTCTCAGATTTCATTTTAGGGTATCCACATTCAAATTGGATGCTGGGTTTAGGAGTTTCAGCTCGTTAACATGTGCCACCCTCTTTTTAAAGGGGCCAAAAGTAATTGGACAATTGACTTAAAAGCTATTTCATGGACGGGGGTGGGCAATTCCTTCATTCTTTCATTATCAAATAAAAGGCCTGGAGTTGATTTGAGGTGTCTTGTTTGCATTTGGAAGATTGAGGTGTGAACATATAATATGCAGTCAAAGGACCTCAGTGTGTAGGTGAAATAGACCATCCTTAGGCTGCGAAAACAGAAAAAAACAATTTGAGAAATTGCCACAACATTAGGAGTGGCCAAATCCACATTTTGGTACATCCTGAGAAAGAAAGAAAGCATTGGTGAACTCAGCAAAAAGCCTTGACGTTCACGGACTACAACAGTGGTAGATGATTGCAAAATCATTTCCATGGTGAAGAGAAATCCCTTCGTAACAGCCAACCTCCAAGAGGTAGGCGTATCAATATCCAAATCTACCATAAAGACAAGTCTGCGTGAAAGCGAATACAGAGGGTTCACTGCAAGATGCAGGATACTCATAAGACTTAGGAATAGAAAGGCTAGACTGGACTTGCAAAAAAACATCTAAAGCCAGCAGAGTTCTGGAACAGCATTCTTTGGACAGATGAAACCAAGATCAACCTGTAT
>JAODLD010000051.1:486029-502624 GCA_026781065.1 Mormyrops boulengeri
GTGTAGAAAAATTACTTTAGTTCCCCACATTTTTATGCAATGTTTTTGTTCTACCCACTGAATTAAAGCTGAAAGTCCACACTTCAACTGCACCTGACTTGTTTCTTTCAAAATTTATTGTGGTAATGTACAGAACTTAAACATTGAAAAACTTTGTCTCTGTCCCAATATTTATGGTTCTGACTGTATTTTTAGATTAAAAACAGAGGATTGACTAACCTTGGCCCTGAATTTATCCATGAGCGAGTAAATGTGTGTGTGTGTGTGTGTGTGTGTGTGTGTGTGTGTGTGTGTGTGTGTGTGCGTGCGTGCGTGTGGTCCAGATATGCCTTACGTTGTGGGGACCAAATGTCCCCATAATGTGATAAAAACCTGTTATTTTGACGTTGTGGGGAGTCATAGTTCAGATTAGGGTTTATGTCATAGAAATGAATGGATGGTCCCCACAATGACATGAATACAAATGTGTTTGTGTGTGTGTCTGTGTGTAAGTGTGGGAGTGGGGTCAGGGACTCACAGCATATGGATCAGAGCCGTCCTTGTCAGGAAACACCTCCGTCTTCCCGTGACACACCAGATCCACCTGTGAAGGCAGGAGCATGAGTGTGGTGCCGCCAAGCTCCACATGACAGCCGCCAAGTGTCACATGACTGCCGGCAAGCGTCACATGACAGCGCCAAGCGTCACATGACTGCCGCCAAGCGTCACATGACTGCCGCCAAGCGTCACATGACAGCTGCCTCGCTTCCAGAGCACGGACCGCCTACCTTGAAATGATCCAGCAGGTCCCGTGTGACTGCATAGGGCGCCCCGATCACGACCTCGGAGACATACTGGTGAGGGCGAGAGTGCAGTCAGAAGGGGTGGCGACTGGCCCATTAAACAAAGCATGATTGTATGTACAGGCATTCAGCACATACCCTGCAGGCCAGCACGCTCAGCGTCCTCTCGTGGATGTTCATGATGGGGTAGTTCTTACCTTTGTAGCGGTTCACCTCCTGCCACACACACACATTGAGATAAAATTATATATATTCTAATTTCGACCATGTGGGAACATTTTTCTGGTCCCCTCAAGGGAAAATTAAATTTTGTGACTAGTGTCACATGTAAAGTCTTGTGTTTTGTTTGGTTTCTTATGGTTAAGGTTAGGGCTGGGTAGGGGTTATGGTTATGGTTAAGGTTAGGGCTGGGTGGGGGTTAAGGTCGTCATTGTTGGGATTAGGGTTATGTGCATAGAAATGAATGGAGAGTCCCCACAAAGACATAAATACAAGCGCGCGCGCGCGTGTGTGTGTGTGTGTGTGAGAAAGAGAGCAGTAAAAGTTGCTATATATATGTCTGTATGTGTGTATGGATAAACACACTATATGGTCAATAATATTGGGACACTTGGCCAGTACACCCACAGGAACTTTTATGACGTCCCATTCTAAATCCATAAGCATCAATATGGAGCTGGTCCCCCCTTTGCAGCTGTAACAGCTCTTCTTTTGAAATGTGTCTGTGGGAACTTTTGCCCATTCATCCAGACAAACTTTACAATTAGCACAATGCAGTCAGGCATTTAATGTTCTCCTGGGATCCACCAAATCCAGTATCGTCCATCAGACTGCTGGACAGAGAATCGTGATTTGTCACTCCACCAAACACGTTTCCACTGCTCCAGAGTCCAGTGGCAGCATGCTTTACACCACTGCATCCAGCCCTTGGCATTGTGCTTGGTGATGTGAGGTTTGCATGCAGCTGCTCTGCCTGGCCATGGAAGCCCATTCCATGAAGCTCCTGGCGCACAGTTCTTGTGCTGAGGTTAATGCCAGAGGAAGTTTGAGACTTTGGGACAGTTATTGAGTCAACAGAGCGCTGGTGACTTTTACTCACTATGCGCCTCAGCACCTGGCAACCCTGCTCTGCTACTTTACGTGGTCTGCCACTTTTTCCTATTGTTCCTGAACATTTCCAGTTTGCAGTAATGCAGTTGACTGTGGAATATCTAGCAGGGAAGAAATCTCACAGACTGATTTTTATGAGGGCGGCATCCTATGACAGCACCTCGCTTGAATTCACTGAGCTCTTCAGAAGGAGCCATTCTTTCCACAAATGTTTGTAAACATGACAGCTTGGCTAGGTGCTTGATTTTATACACCTGTGGCAATGAGTCTGAATGAAACACCTGAATTCAATGAATGAAAGGTGTGTCCCAATACTTTTGTCCATATAGAGTATACATATGCAGTTGTACTGCTCTGGAGATTTCAAGATTTCTGGACCAACAGACAGCAGAAGTTTTTATTTTGAATATCATATAATTATTGATTCAAGTTGTTTTATTGGTGCACTTATGTCCCATACAGTTTTGAGATGACTTTGCTAAAAGGTATAGTGTTTGTCCCCCCTCCCCCACCCCCCACCCATAATGAGGCATTGATGTCAATAAGCCATTTCTCAGAAAAGTGAATCATATATCAGTGTCAGTTCGCCAAACCAGGCTCTCTTCCAGAATGCATACGGTTATTGGGAGAGCCAATATTTAAGGAGAGACAAAAATCCTGACTGGAGGGCGTGCAGAGTAATGGTCGATGACGGACAGGGCAACCGACCAATGTGAGCTGAAGGGGCTGCAAGTGGGTGAGATTAATACACTCACCTGGTCGAAGTGCAGACCCACGATGATGTAGGGCTTGTCCGACTGCTTGTGCGCAACCTCCAGGAAGTCGACATGGCCGATATCTGAGAGGCACGAGGTCAAGGCAGATGTGCGTTAAGGTGGGGCAAACCACGTGCCTGGCGGGGGTGGGGGTGGGGAAGTCGACCCGCCTGCCGACCTGAGGATACGGAAGAGGTCGAAAGCCCCCGCCACGTAGATGATGGTGTCTCCAGGCTGCGGCTCCTTTCCGGAAGCGAACTGGATGATCTTGCGTGATGTCTGGAGGAACTGGGACACCCCCGTCCAGGGACTGTGGCACTGGGGACCCTGCTGTGCCCACAACGAGGACACAAACGTGAACTAAAATACACGGGCTGGTGACCGGCAGTGACTGGCAATACAGTGCCCTCTGTATCACACTGGCGGCTACATTAAGGTGGCGCTTTGGCGGACGTCCTTTACGCTGGGGCTCCTGGGCCGTACATAACGGGGGGGCACGTTACAGAAACAAACACAATGTCACATGCATAACCGTATTTGAGGAGGAGAAGAAACCGGGGGTGTAAGAACAGTAGGGACGTGTACGCCTCCCCCCCAATATATAATTTGGCTTTATTTGCCCCCGTTAAATTATCAAGTTATATCCCTGCGATACCAAATGCTCTTCTATGCCCTTGAGTGAAACACAAGACAATAGACTAATAAAAAACTTGTTGAAGTAGCTGACATCCTCTCCTTAAACATGCATGTTGTGCACTCTTGAATATTTTAATCTGAAATAATAATACTAAAAGGAAAACAACAATAATAACAAGCTAATACCCCTAATAAATTTTTAATTAACACAGGCCCCCTAGTGGCTATAAGAGGGAACTACCATTTAGGGCCTTTGTTGAATTTTAGCAGTGAAAACATCAATTCTCTGGTTTTTAATACTATTTTAACTGTATAATACAGAATACAATGTAATACTGACTATTACAATTTGCCTGGTTATTGTTTCTGAAAAAACTACATATGGTCGGCCTCGCATTCAGGAACAGACCTTGTATTCATTAGGCCCTGGGTAGGATTATAGCCCTGGCTGTGAATTATATCCACAATACAGGCCTTTGTTTCTGTCTGTCTGGCATCTGCAGGCCTCCACGCTCGACCACTGCGATGCAAACAGGCCGGCCAAGTCCCCAAAGAGAACCAGAGCTTAAAAACCAAGCCACGGGAAAACCAGAACCAAAAAAACAGGCCAAACAGACCTGAACCTGGAAACAGGCCAGCTAGAAGATCCAATAGATCTAATACAAAAGAAGGGTCGGGTTTCTCTGATCAGAGCCTCGACCACAGTTTTTGTTTTACCATAATCAAAATAAAAACAAACAAACACATCAGGTTACCATCCCATTCTAAGGCACCAAAAAGACATCCACACACACCACCTACCTTTCCAAAGTTGTCAGTATATTGCTGGTAGTCCGAGTTTCCCTACAGGGTAAAGAGATATAGGCTTAGCAGCTGAAAGGAAAGCCCTCAGACCCCACATGGTCATTGACGGCCAGACTCACGATGTTGCTGTGGTGTGCTTTGGTCATCAGGAGCATTCGGCCAACCAGGTCGGTGGTGGACACACCCTGCGTCCTTTTGCACTCCCTGAAATGCATCAGAACGCCCACACTCCTGAGACAGCACCCCCCCCCTCAACACCATGACACCAGCGCAACTCAAGTTGCGTAGATGGAGGAGACTCAAAAACCCAAATATGAAGACAAGGGATGGGTGACAGGATCCAAGACGAAGCCCAACCCAAAATGACTGCAATGCTCCTTAGCATCTCAGGGTACCTGTATCTGCCTGACCTCTTCACCTCCTCGTACGTGTCCTTCCCATCCATCGTTAACGTGATGTCGTCTGCAGGCAGATATGCCATGAGAGGCTCCGTGGCCAACAACAGTGACCAACCAGTATGTGATATCATCGTTGTGTTTCATGTCATGACATGCAGTCTTTTACCAGTCATTTTCAGTAATTTGCCGCTCCCACTGCAGTCCCTTATTGGGGGGACCACGGTCCCATTTTTACCTCCATGGACGCAGAAGTCACAAGTGTACTTGTCCAGAGTCTCCAGTGTGGTGACGTACGGCGCCCCCTCCACAACCTCGTCCACCCACTTGATGGCACGGACCATCTTATAGCGTTCGGCCTGAGTGAAAACCGGGGGGCCCTTGTGCTTAGAGATCTCTTCTGGTGCCGGGAATGAGAGAGAGGAAGGGCGGAGCTTAGGACAGTGTTCTCAAGTCAGGGGATCCCCAGACAGTCCACATTTTTGCTGCCTCCCAACTTCAAGCACGCCCAAACCAAACAATCAAGCAATCAAGAATACCTGGTATAAGTATGTTGGGAACTGGGAGGGAGCAAAAATGTGGACTGTCTAGGGGTCCCCAAGGACAGGGTTGAGTAACACTGTGTTACAAGACACCCATGATCCACATGTCATAAAACGCACCCGCACAACGTAGACGATGTAGCTTAAGGTGTTTATTGTCTCATGTGCCATGTCAGGACACCCCGAAGGATGTTCTAGTGACCCAGAAACTAGGCCTGGCCTGCATGTAGACTCACCGTCGGTATGGACTCCCACAATGAGGTAATCGCCCATGGCCTTGGCCTGACGCAGCTGGTTTGAGTGCCCATAGTGCACCATGTCATAGCTATACAACAGAGACACAAGCAGAGAGTCAAGCATGAGTATGTAAGTAAGAATCATTACGTGTCTGTAAGAAGCGGATGACTGCCTGTAACTTCCGCTGTCATGGCCTTGAAGTCAAGTGCAGCCACAGGTCAGCATGCGATATACACGGTGAGGCCGGAAACGACAGCTGTGCTTCATTGTTACAAATTACCGCTGTACTTTGATAAGATGTTCAATGAGGCCCATTGATCACCGGCCTTCGCTTAGCTAATTTGCTATTTTTTTACATTGACCTTTGCTTAGCTAATTTTCTCCCATGGAGACAGATCCCGCCAAAATCCGTCCTCTGCAGGTTCGGTGTCAGTGTGTGTGGCGGCCACGCAACCGGAGCGGGGGTGATGTTTCCCAGATCATCACACGATCCTGTGGGGCAGGGGATCCTCCCTCCCAGGGGGCACGTCAATAACGGCGGGCACGGGAAACGGGACGCCTCACTCGCCATGCCTATCGTGTCACTTTACCTCTCTGCCTTGCATCTGTTTCCATGAGGTGATCGTAATGTCCCCCTGAGTCCTGTCACGACCGTTACACCTGTTACGCACTCCACAAGGCCAGCTCAGGTTCTATATGCCACTGATACCCTGTCAACTTGAATTTAACATAGAAATAGCACATAACTTTACTGTTATTTAGTGTAACAGCCCATTAAATTTGAAATGCTCTGCCTCTCAAATCTTTTACCCATTTCAAGCTATTCAATGAATATTATTTGTCTTCCTGTTTGTAACCTGTACTGTCTTCAGGAATGTGCATTTTTTTGTTGAATTGTAGTGTCCTTGAGTGTATGATAGGCACTATTTAAAGAAAACGCCTTGCATTGCAAGTTCTGTTCACATCTGGGAACAATGGAAATTATTAATGATACGAAATTGCAGATCGATCCGCCGGTACAGCCCCCCGCCCCCCCATTTTAGTGCTCCATGAAATTTATATTACAATGTAGATTAAAAAGGTTGGGGACCCTTACACTAAGGGGACACTAGCAAGGATATGCCATCAAAATAAGTCCTGTAGATGTTGCTGTGTTCCTATTCAGATATTAGCTGTAATATGCAACGTTATATAATATCATAAAGTATGGAGGCTTCTAAAATAAGACATCAGTTATACAGTCTATGCCAAGAGGTGCTTTTGTAATTTAAAAAGGAAACTAGCCATTTCATACTAAAGAACAAGACGCTATGCTTCTTGATCGCTCAGGTGATCATGCTGAATGGAAAAAACGTCAGTTGATCAATCGGTTGAATGTCTGACCAGAAGTGTCTATCAAGTACGGCTCTGCCACCAGAGTCCGGTCCAGTTTCACAGACACCGCACTGCTGTCTGAGAGCCGCGTCACTCCCGGTCAGAAGGAGGGGCCTATATCACATCACGGAAAACAATAGCCCTTAGATGGAAACATCCGGCACACTGACACTCTGACACACATTCATGCCCATGGTAATGTAAACACCAAGGAAAGAACTGTGTGTGTCTGTGTGTGTGTGTGTATGTGTGTGGTGTTATATGTACCACATTGTGGGGACTAAATGCTAAAAGTCTTGTATTTTGTTTGGTTACTTATGGATAAGGTTAGGGCTGGGTAGGGGTTAAGGTTGTCATTGTTAGGATTAGGGTTATGCCCATAGAAATGAATGGAGAGTCCCCACAAGGATAGGAATATAGGAGCTCTGTGTGTGTGTGTGTGTGTGTGTGTGTGTGTGTGTGTGTGTGTGTGTGTGTGTGTGTGTGTGTGTGTGTGTGTGTTTGCAGCTAGTAGGGAGTGATGGCAGTCGGACCTTGAACCACTGTCCTGTCATGCTGATGCAGGCAAGAACTTTGACTCCTGTCACCCCCCCCCCCACCATCCTCTATCTCTCCATCTAGGTGAAAATAAGCAGATACGTCAGGCACCCTAGACAGGTGACGGGGCACAGTATACACACACAGAGGGGCAATAAGCCACGACATGCAGAGTGGAAGCAATGCAGATGACGAGAGACAAACGAATCCCACACAACAGGACGTACTGACACAGTGAGCAGAACCTTGCTGTCGTTACTGGCTACAGTACTACAAAACCCAGCACTGATCCCAAGAACACATTAATTTTATCACTTCATTGTAACTGTATAATCAGCAATACAATGCAATTACCAACATAATTAACTCCAAACTACACTATATGACCACACAGTTGAGGAGCTATAATATACTTGCTTATAGTTGTACAACACCTTTTTTACAGCTGTGCTTGCTGCTTTCATGTGGAATGTTTGAATGTGAAACATACACACTGCACCTTGACTGTATCCTTGGGATACCAGCACAAAATACTGGCTGACAAATGCTGGAAACGTTCTCCGTACAGGAGCAATCCTGAGAACGTTTAACCACACTCAGGGAACCGGAGTTACGCCTCTCTGGGGGAGACCGGAATCTCACATATGCATACCCCTGCCCACAATTTTATTGTTCCAGAATTTGAGGCATGCATCCTGCATCAGACCCGGAAAGTGGAAACAGCTGGAATCCTAGAAGATACAAAGCTGCGGGAATCCCACCCTAGAGACAAATATGCAGACTCAGAATGTTTCTGAGCAGGATCACTAGTGATGGGTCGGAAAACAATGTCAAGGTTCCATGCAGAATCCAGTATCTGCTGGGCACCTCTAAGCTACCAGGGATAAGGCTCTTCTAATTAACAGTCATCCCTTCTCGTTGTCACAACAGAGGAAAAAGGTCACTACACGGCTACTACATGAGACGGAAGTCCACTACACATGAAGTCACTGCACAGGATTAAAGGCCACTACACAGGACTAAAGGCACCTGAACAGTACTACTGGCCACTACACAGGACTAAAAGTACCTATACAGGACTAAAGGCCACTACACTAGACTTAAGGCACCAGCAGAGGACTAAAGGCCACTGCACAGGACTAAAGGCACCTGCACAGGACTAAAGGCCACTGCACAGGACTAAAGGTACTTGCACAGGAGTAAAGTCCACTGCACAGGACAAAAGGCCACTGCACAGGACTAAAGGCACCTGCACAGGACAAAAGGCCACTGCACAGGACTAAAGGCACCTGCACAGGAGTAAAGGCCACTACACAGGACAATAGGCCACTGCACAGGACTAAAGGCACCTCCAGAGGACTAAAGTCCACTACACAGGAAAAAAGGCCACTGCACAGAATTAAAGGCCACTGCACAGGACTAAATGCAACTGCATAGGTCTAAAAGCACCTACAGAGGATGCAATCACATAGGATTGAAGACCACTGCACAAGATTAACGGCCACTACACAGGACAAAAGGCACCTGCATAAGGCTAAGGGCATATGCACAGCACTAAAGAAACATGCACAGAACTAAAGACCACTGCACAGGATGCAACTACACAGGATTAAAGGCCACTGCACAGGACGAAAAAAGCAAACTGCCCAGGACTAAAAGCCACTGCAAAGGATTAAAGACCACTGCACATGACTAAACGCCATTGCACAGGACTAAAGGTAACTAAACAGGACTAAAGTCCACAGAAGAAGACTAAAAGCTAACTGCACAGGACAAAAATCCCACTGCATGGGGCTGTTACTGCACCATTTCAACAGCATAAATGTGGCAAATTTGAACTGGGTAACAGCTTGAAATTAGAACCTAAACTCTTTCAAATTTTTTTGTATTTTCCAGCAGGTTACATATGAATCTTTTGAAGCTCTTATTTCTGTATTTCTACTGCTTTTTTGGATGAAATAAATACCTCGATACAATATAAATGTAGAAGTGTACAGTTAAAATCTGAACAGCCTTATTGACATGAATTACATTTCCCTCAACCTCCCACTGTAGTGATTTCACTGCCAATTCTGAAGAGAGACCTTGGATCTATCCGCTGTAATTTACATCTGTGAGTGTCGTGTGCCACACAGAGCGATGGTTTAAAACAAAGCGCCATCTGTCCCTGTGAAAACGCAACAAACTGGATGTGAGTGAGTACAGAACGATCCTTTAGGTCATTGCCCCCTGACTTCGGGTTGTTTGGGCAGCATATTTGGTACAACGCTTGCGGAGTAGATATTACGTGCAAATTACATGTCACAGCCCGGATAACGAAAACAACAATACTTAATAATAATAATGATGATGATGATTTTAATTATAATAACGTATTTAATTTTTTGGTAGGTTTTAAAACCATACATTCAAACCTTTTCAGAGTAAAGGGCCTCTAGACGTCACAACGTTTTGCCAAACGGCAGACCTGGGATCTTAATAAAAGCAGCTTGGAGACCCCGTAATATTTTTTATTCTATTTTAAAGGAAGGCGCCGTGATGACCTTCATTAAGGCGGCTCTCGGGACGTCGCACTTTGACGGATATCGTGAGGCAGGCGCACGCACGATTTGACACTGCGAGAGCCGGCGATCTTTACGTCACATTGCTCGTTCAAGCAGGACAGCCTTAACATGATCCTTCGTAGCTGAATAGAGCAATTGCGTATGTGCTAGCTTAACTTACCAGCGCTGGCAATAACAACAACAAAAACAACAATATACACTGTAATAATAATAATAATAATAACAATAATAATAAAAATTCTGCCTATATTACAATGAATTAAACTGAAAGTAGCAGCGTGCAGTAATTTTCCAGATCATGCATAGCTTTATTAACTTTCTGAAAGTGATATTAGTATTTTACTAGATATCTTGAATGAAATCCGTGCCGAAAGGCGCTTTCTTACCATCCGTCGCACCACACACGGATGGTTCGCCTTCGTTTCTCGGGACTACAAGTCGTGCCTGCTGGGGCAGCTCCTGCCTCTTTCCCCTGCTGGTTCGCCGTGTGGTGACCGTTCTTGATCATGTTTTATTAAGAGGTGTTCCGTGCTGTATATTCACAGTGTCGAGATACGTGCAAATGAAAGTAATATGAGGATGAGAGGAATAACGCCAGAGAGGGATCGGGAATGAGGATGCGCTAAACGTTACGTCCCCGTCTGCAGCTTTGCCGGCGTCTGCGAGAAAGTATCGCTTGGGCGATAGGGGCGACGCCTCCTTTGCCGGGGGATGTGGCGTCATACGGCATTGCATCGTACGATGGGGCTGCTAGATCACAGCCTCCCTGTTACATAACCACGGCCCGTCCCGCTGTCACGTGACCCGTCACGCTCAGCCCGCACTGTCGAAGGTGGCAAAGCTGCCATGTGGTTGAATTTTAATAGGAACCGCAGAAAATATCTAACCGGTTCGACGGTGGGATGAATGAGCACAGCGCGCAGCAATGTTAAGGATATTGCTACATTTTTTTCGTAAATTATTTTACGAGATCGGATGATCTGCATGAGGAGATCGGATCCTTTTGGTCTTGGCATGTTTCAGGCGTGTTTAGATACGTTACAGAAGGCGACATGTGTTTGTCATCATCAGAGGCTGAGTACGCTGATCACCGAATATCCTGTACCAATGCTATTTTATGGCATGCCGAGGGCTCAGTGGACAACACGATTGTCTCATACGTCCACGTTTCGGGGACTGAATACCGCCTCCTTTCTCCGTCTGTGGAGTATTTTCTCCCTGATATAGATGCGGTAGAACCAGCGTACTGCACCAAATATAATGTCTACGTTGGGGCTTTTTCCATATTCTGCCAGTGATGCGAAGCGGAAAAATATAGCGACACCCAGCTTTGACAACTGCGGTTTGACTGACCTATCAGAGATTACCAGGGAAACGATCACACGTCATTTAGGTGAGACTTAACACAAAAAACTACGCGATCGACAGCAAGGGCATCAGATTGGTTTCAACATTGGTATCGACCAAATCAGCTTCAAAAACCCCGCCCCTCACGACACGGTACTCTCACGGCTCTCAGATAAAAGGGGACCAATTTGTACCTTTAACTGTAGCTAATTGTACCTTAGGTATAGATAAGTGAGATATGTGCAGAAATGGACTGTGGGGAACATTAATGTTGTTTGTACCGTAAAAGGTACAGAAATGTAAGGCACAGCCCCAGTGACAAGCAAGGGGAAAAAGTGGTACACGTCCCTGCCATCTCCAGCGAAATCCACACCCTTGCATGACAGTCACTGTGTAATGGAAGTAAAGTCCTTCAGAACAGCTGTGTTTGGATCCGGAACAGAACCCAGAAAGACACACAGACCTGAATTGCAGAGATTCCAGTATAGGATTGTACCAAGTCAGAGGTCATCGGAGGGGTGTGATTTACGGCCATGCAGCCAGCTGTGGGACGCTGAAGAGTTTGTCTCCGTCCGAGCAATGTCGTACACCCCGACAGCCCATGTCTCTCCCCTGAGCTCCTCTACCCTGAGAATTAAGATCTATCGCTCCTGCACCTTGAGAATTAAGAATACTGCTAAACAGCGTTCCTGGCAATGCAGTAGCAGCGAGGCGAAAAGCCTGAGCTGTAGTGTACTGGGAGTACTGGGTTCGGACAAATCGTGCGTAAAGGGGGCGGGGCAAGAAGGTGCTGCGCAATGTATGTCCCTTTGGTGAAGGATGTACCTTGCACACTTAGAATGTACAGAAGCCACTACATAAAACATGTCTGAATGCAATCAAACCTGAAACTTGAACTTGAATGAGGTCATTATCCAAAGATTGAGATCCTGAATCCTTGTAAATGGAGTTTTAACTGACAGCAGAAAGCCGTCACTCTTTCTATCAGGTCCTGTGTAAAAATAACACTCCTTGGCCATCTATCAAAGGTATTTGGCGCCACCATTCGGGTGAAGGAGAGAAACTCAGAGTAAATGTTACGCTTCAATCTAGTGGAGGCGCACCGAGGCGAGCCGTCGTCAGATGCTTCATGTCTCTAAAATGGTAAGACTAAAATCGTGATGAGCATGATGCATTTTCTTAGATATCATGAACCACGCTCAAGTGGAAGAGAATTTTCCTTATACAGAATTCTATATCTTATGGGGGTGTCAGACTACATGGACTAGATGTCTGACATACCTGCAAAATGAATAAACAAAGAGAAGTATCTGTGTAACTATCCAAAGTCAATATTATTAGTCTTTGAAGTACTATTTGAGCTAGGAACAGTCAAAGGACTCTCAGAACTTTACACAAAGGTAACTGAATCAGGGCTGCCAGCTCTCCCGTATCTGGCGTGAGACTCACCCTTTCAGACTCACGCTCACGCAAGAAATCTTACTGCAAATCTGTATTATTCCAATATAAACTTAAAATTAGCTACATCAAAGGCGTTGGGGGTAGTTCGCAAACCCTATACACTATTTACAAGGTAATAAAGCTGTTGCATACATGTAAATGTGTGTGCAGACTTGAATCGAATTGAAAATCTCACGCCAGCCAGCTGACCGAAGCTGGCGACCCTGCTGAATGTGTTTTAAAGCTCAAGGAACGGACTGAACAAACAGAAGTAAGTGTGCATCATGAATGTCCTTGGTCAGAATCTTATCTTGGTGAGCCCTTAACATTTATTCGTCAGAATGGAATATGCTGTACCTTTCAAATGACACTGGAAAAATCTGATTTATTACGGAGAGTAACAAAGGCGAATTCCACTTAATATTTCGCACTATTCACAAGATTTGTAGTTAAAATATGAAACACATGGTGAAAGATGGATAAAATCATTACAATTCTTTCAGGACTTTTAGGTGAACGTCATTGACTTTCCCTGCTTGATACCATCGACAGCAGGACTGCAGAGGAAATGTCATCTGATCTGACTCGCACAAGAAAATTGATGTTTAACTGGAACGAATTAGGAGACTCGCTTTCCAAATCTACGCATAATATCCAGAATGGATATGACTTAATTCAAGTTAAATATAATTATTACGAGATCATCACTGTTTCCAACATTTATATTTCAAGAATTCTTCTCCGAATTATTAAATAATTGATATTTTTATTACATATTAAAATGCATGATTCTTGCAGTGAAATGTAATTGGTCTAGTTCTGTTACCTTTGTGTGAAAGTTGCTCAAGTGATCCTTTTACGCCACCATCCGGCTCGCCTCGCTATTGCGACTGCGGTACGGAATCCATGTTTAAGAATTTCCCCTCGTGTCGCCATGCTGCGAGGTACAATACTGCCGCCCTGTGGCCAAAATGTAAAACGTCACTAAACATTAACAAAATGATAATCAGGGAAGATGGGAGACATTAGCCATTTACAAAATTACTGTATGTAAATCGATAGAAATTATCATATAAAATTGTACCTAAGTGACATCTGTATGAGCAAGAAAACTTGAATTACTGCATGAATTTATATGCTGCTATCTATGTGCACTGATATATTTTGAAGATGACGGGTAGGTACAACGCCTAAAGCCGTCACGTGGGGTACTATAAATGGATGGGTGAACGTTGCACAGTCGTTTGTGCATTTACTCTGCATATTGTTAAAAGGAAGAAAGGGCGTGTTACTTTGGTATAGGTGTCTGCCGATATTTCGGTTCGTTGTATCTGGGTCACCGTGTCCTCAAGCCTCCTCCGGGCCGCAGAGGTCGGACGACGCGGCCGCCGTCGCTCAGATCTGGGTTAGCCGCGTCGTTAGACTCCATCCCGCCTGCAGGCACATCCCGGCGAGGGATTGCCTCCGCGGGATTAGTGGCGGAGATGATGAGGATGAAAACGGCTGCGATCGTTTGCAAACGGAAAAGTCACTGGTGCGCGGCGCTCCATGTTAGATCAGCAGAGAGACGCGCACAGCGGTTTCTCTGTCCTCATTACGGACAGTTGAGCCCAGCCATCATGACTGTCATATTTTACTAAAGTTAGGCCAAAAAACACGTCCTTAGAGAGGTCTCGAATTGGGTCAGCCGACGGCTTTTTTTGGACCTAATAGAAGGAAATCGAGCTTTCTAAACAGTGGCGACTCGTCGACCCTTTCCAGGCACATAATTCACCCCACAGGAGCTGTTACATGCACAAATACCAAAAATGGGTCGAAAGGAACACAAAATAATTCATCTTAATAGCATCTGGAGAACACAGAAACCCAGATTTTCTTTTTCAAAACGTTTTATTGGTCATATAGAAAATAAAGTAAGCTGTATATCACAAACATACAGTATTTACAACAACAACAGACGTTTTGAAAATGAAAACTTAATTTCACGGTTTTTATATATGAATACATTATATCACTATCTACAGATTGCAAAAGTACAATAATTTAGGTAATAAATACAATTAAATTTATGTATTCTTCATACAAAGTACTGCAATATAATTTATTACGTCCCATACAGAAATATACCAGACAGATTTTTCCCATTTAAATTTAAACATATTCATATTCACAATACTTTTTATATAATTAAATCTCACTTTACATATTTGAAACACAAAAGACCCTATTTTTAAGGGCAAGATAGAAAATTTGCAGTTACACACTAAACAACAGACAGGGATGTGGTTCATTTAAAAAAGCGGGAAAAAAACGATAGAAACAGCAATAATTCTCATCTATAGGAATATGAGCTCTTTCTTCACAATAGATGCAAACTATAGACGTAATCTGGGACCACAATGGAGGCGGAGTTTCAGAGGGGATAATAATGATGATAATAATAATAATAATAATCAGTATTCATCAGGAAACAGCTTCCTTTTGCCTGGTTCGACTAAAGGTTGTAACATTTTCTGTCTAGCATCATTAAGTCTGACAGCAGATATAAAAATAAGTAGCCTAGCAGCAATGAATGCAAAAGCCTCCAATGGTCTTTATTCAGTAAAATCACTTTTTTCACAATTGGAAATCTAGAGACTTTGCAGTGTGACGTCACAAAAGAGATGTTTCTCTGGATGAGGATGGGAAGTTGAGGAGAAATCAGTGTCACACTGTGTCCATCAGTTTTAGAGCTTGTGAATATAGCCATCAGAGGTTGGGAGAGGGAGGACGTGTTGCCGGCAAACATCAGCAGTTATAACCGAACACAGCAGAACACATATGAAGCCACTCTTACGAAAGGTAGGCTCCTTTCGGCAAAAGGTGAGGTTAAGGGCACATCTTGAATGTAGTAAGCACTGAAAAACGACGTCAACACCAGCCATCCATGACGAAACGGCTCGTCTCTGTCGCACTTCAGCAAACTGGACGCGATTGGGGTGATTTCATTAGATCCTCACTCTGCCACCAAAGAACGTGAGATTGATCAAATGTACGGGTGCATTTTTTTTTTGCCTGGTGAAAATAGGAACAATAAAAAAAAAAAAAAAAACACAGTCAAAGAGCTCCAACGGACATCCTGTCGGCATGCTAACGGTCTGTATCTCACCACCCTATGCCGTTTGAGCCCCAGTCCACCCAAAATCTGGCCATCAGCCAGGGGCTTTTCGCCCGCCACAGTTTAAGGCACACCTCTTTACAGGACACCTCATCAACGGAGGGAGCCAGAGTAGATCTGCGGGATCTATAGAAAAGTCACGGGATTTTTACATTTTTTTTTGCAGACTTTTCACACAGCACAGATTAGGCAGACGGCACCTACGGGCGGGGGGATCTCTGACAGCTGCCCACGTGGATGTACGTGCACACTCCTCGACAGTGGCCAACCGGGTCTCTTCTGTAGGATTCACTGGAGTTTCAAACTTTGGGACAGTGGATGGCAGAAGGAGGTAAAAGGGAACTCCTCCAGGGTTTGGCTCAATAACACACGACAAAAACACAGTCTCCTCTGGGGCAGAGTAACACCTAAATAAACAGTCAGGGTTGCATGCCTAATCGCTCTACCAGCCTGTAGAGGTTTCGGAGTTTGACCCCATCGACCAGGCTGTCGGATCCTCCGTCAAACATACTTGCCACAAAAACACTCTCCCCCTAGCCGCTAGCATTTGTGCTAACCAGACTCCAGTGTGATGCATTGGAGTCTAGGGCCAGCAGCAGGAACGCTGGATGCTTAAGGCCAACTTCAGAGGGTAAAACCCAAGTGTGAAGGTCAAGGGAATACGAGGTCCTTTGGCGAAAATAGCCGTCTTATGATCTCCCAATGGCCGGTACACAACTTTAGTTTCTTCCTCTTCTTATTTAATATCATCATCTAAATGTAAACAGAACCTGGTTTCACTGAAAAAGACTGACGTACAAGTATTGACTTTAAACATCTCCTACAATTAGATCAAGTGAAAGCCTGGGGGGGGGGGGGGGGGGGGGGGGGGGGGGGGGGGGGGGGGGGGGGGGGGGGGGGGGGGGGGGGGGGGGG
>JAODLD010000051.1:508833-520894 GCA_026781065.1 Mormyrops boulengeri
CGCGCCCCCCGGGGCCCCCCCCCCCCCCCCCCCCCCCCGCCCCCCGGGGGGGGGGGGGGGGGGGTTGGAGATTCGAACCACCTGCCTCGTCCTTTCAGAGGCAAAGGCTGCTGAAACACAGGGAAACGTGCACCGAGGTGGTCTTAAAAAAGAAGGAACGTGTGCAGAGACCCTGGGGGCGACTTTACAGAATTAAAAAACAAAAAAGATCCCAGTGGTGACCCCCAAACTTATTGCAACCTTGAGAAATGGTCTCTCAGCTGTCCAAGTCCTCTGTCCTTCAGGTAAAACTAACCATAACTAAACTAACTCTTTCTTAACCTTCATCTGCCATTCCCTTTTTCACATCCAGCATGAACCCCTGAACTCCTCGATTCTCCTGCAGTTGCAGTAGCCACCACTAAACCTTTCTCCTCAAAAGGTTTCCTCCCGCCGGAATCCTTTGGCCAGGATTTGCTCATTAACAAAAGCTTCCTGTCCGGCCCGGTGTCCAATGACAGATTTAAAGTGGACAGACAACCAAGACCGGGGCCACGTGGAAATGAACAGGTACTGAAAGAGAAGAGACAAAGACAGCATGAATAAATAAAAAGCAGGGGGTAAAATAAGAAGGTATGTGACATAACACGTGGAGGGAAACGGAAGCATTAAGACGCCTTTCCCGCTATAGGAACTAAGCTTGTGGGCGATGACAAATAAACAGAAAATGCACTCGGTAGGAGGACTGTGTTCAGAGTTTTTTTTTCACCATGTCTTTCCCAGAGAATGGGGGGGGGGGGTCCTGGATAATAAAAATGCTATTTAAGGTGTCCCCCCCTTCAATTTCACAGAGGACAATCAGAAATCCCATTTGCATGTGGCCTGTTGTAATTTTAACTGCAATCTGGCTCTGAGTGAAAGATGGCTGCAACATTCGTCTCTCGCACCTGTTGAGCGCCGCTAAGCTAACAGTGAAATCAGGAAATTCAGGCACTTTTTAATGAAAGTTCTGACACGTGAAAAGGGGCTTTCAGTGGCTTTGCCGATGATCTGTCGCGTCAATTCTCCAGAATACAGTTACCGCCGCAACCACCATGTAGAGAACAACTTTGCAGCTGCGATGACGTTAATCTTACGTAACTCTTAAAAATCTTATAATTATGTAAATATGTCCAATTCCAGTTAAATGATGACTTTATTAAAGAGGGGAAAAACAGCATAAAACATAACCTAAGTTAATACAGATTCCCAAACACCTTGACTTCATCTGTGGCAACAAGTGGCAACACGCATCATGTCCTTATAGGTTATAAGGAGGCTTTAAGTGGACTATAATTCATAGTAATCATTATTTCACACTGTAGCACACCATGACCACATCTGATAGGCTTCATGTAGAGGGCTCTGTTGCTGCAACTTATGACATTTTTAAAATTTTTGTAAGACATTGAGTCAGATAATAGTTAACAGGACTGTCAGAAAAAAGTACCAATTTATACCTTTGAGGGTATAATTACTTGTCACTAGGGTTGTACCCTCAAAGGTCTGCCAGTTGTACCATAGCTGTAGGTAAATGTATCTTTTAGTCTAATTTAAGGTACAGAAATGGACATTTTTGTACCACTGCAGGTACATTAATGTTGCGTGTACCTTTGGGAACAAAACTGCACCAGGGCTGTACCCTTTTTTTCTGACAGTGAGGGATGTATCAGATAGTCCTTGAAGTGGGTACATAATTATGAAAAAAACACACTAGATAAGCACAAGGGGCTCAAAGTAAAAGTGAAAGACGGGGAGCAAAGCATAGCTGTTGAACACTGTCATCCCAACTGTCCCGGTTAATATACACCAGTCACTTCATCACAATCGGCATAAAGCTGCTACACCTTTCAGGCACGAAAAACAGCAGCCATACTAAGGCACTGCGACGCCATTTTGAAAAAAAATCATTTCTCTTCTACTCTTCCTGAGTCGATCTGTTAATCCAGCCAGGGAAGAGATGCCTGGGCCGCAGCCCTGAATGCGGGTCTAGCTTACAAAGCATTTCATCATAACTAAAAGTTGCCTCTTCCCCATGACGACAGCCCCCCACCCTTAGTTTTCCGTTCCTCAGCTGATTAATTTCTGCTTGCATATTTCGTGGCTCTTGCACCAGAAGACCACCGCCGGTGAGGACCACGGCTTCGCCTTTCTTAGGTTTCGGGGGGGTCCTGGTTCTCCCCCGGCGCTCGGAACCCTCCTCTGGCTACAGATGGATCAGGAGTTATGTGGAACCCATGAACTCAGCCTTTGACATGGGGGATACGTGCACCCCTACCCTAAATCAGAGGATCTAAACGGAGCCAGGTCCTCACCAGCAGCGAATCAGAAAAGCTCTTTGTGATTGAAACAAATAAATAAGATCAACTGCAAAGCAACCACTTCGTCACCTGCAATTTGCATCTTTCGAAATCTATGACGAGATCCACTGCTCATCCCTTAAATTTTGAAAGATGCCCATTACAGGCACTCACTTATCCTGTGGAAAACCCATTACCCATATTCAAGTCTAGATTTCTGTTGTGATACTGAGCTATAAACTTTACCCAAATCTGATGCTCAACTGCATGGAAATGAAGGATCTGTTCACTTCTTTTTAAGCCTAATCCCTTACATTTCAATATGCAGTCATACCTCATCCATGCCCAGCACAGGCCTTAACAGCATCCTTATCGAAGTGAGAAAAAGAGTCATCCAGGGAACCCTGCTCACAATTTTATATTGCTGGACCAGATTTCAGCTAGTCATCCCACTGATGCTGAATTTTTTAAAGGAAACAGCGAGGGAACCTTCACCCTCAATGAAAGCACACGCCCCCCCCGGGGTCCAATCCCATGGACCCCAAACCGTTGAAGCACCCTGAATGTGACTCCTGCCTCCATGCCATTGATATCAATTTAGAAAATGAAAATGGAGGCAAAATCTGATTACAGGTAGCGAGGTATGAGGCACACCGTAGATATCAGGCTTTCCAATGTAGTTAACAGCCAATGTATCATCACGGTACCCATGAGCTAACCTTAAGGTTTATTGAATAAGCTCTGACCCAGGGGGGTGAATTCCAGATATCACTCTCTAAACCTCAGCCTTATAATGCCGAACAAATGACAGTGATGACCTCCTGGATTATAGTGGTTGGCAGACGGGATTTGAATGACACTGCAACAGTCAAAAATGTTCTTTTTGTTCTAATATCGTCGTTAGCAGTCACGTTTGACTGAGAATTTGGCTTTCTGCATTTCATTCCAGTAAATGCAGCAACACTAATTCATAACGAGATCCTAACAATACAGAATGCAGAAGACCCCATAATACAACAGTAACATATCCATGATATACTACATATTCAAGCATTTTCTAGAAAAGGAACTTTAGAATTTGCCCTCATTATTGTCCAAAACTGGGAAAAGTTAGGTACTATCGTCGTGAATTTGTCTACAGAGAGAACTTTGCAGCAATATTTGAACTACACCATAACGACAAAACCGGGTGACAAGACAAAAGAACTAACGAAAACTTCATTTCGCACAGATGAACCTGACAAAACGCAACATTGCAACGAAGCCACATCGTTTAACGCGCTGCTTTAGGGAATAACCTGAACCAGACAACAAGTGATATGGTGGTTTATTTATGCGTTTGTTCTTGGGGGAAAAAAATTTGGAGCGAATCCAAAATGCTAAATCCACGACAGTACGCCAAGCGCACCAGACGACGGGATTGACAAAACTGCGCCTTCCCTTAAATGACATTTCAACGCGACCAAAAGCAGTCTAGATGTTTTTAGGCGGAAATACCCCTGGCTTTCAGTCAACAGTGTAGGCAGAAACCTGTAAGACTGAAACCCCCCCCATATAGCATCTTTGAGATCTGAGCCTTGAGATCAGAGACACCCTTTGTTAACCGCTTTCCGCAGCCTCACGGCCACACTGGTGATTCTCTCGCAGCATCTCTACTCATCCCCGTTTGCGAGCAATAGCATTGCATCTCCATCCTGGATCTAGACCTTTGTCCACTGGATCCATGTTACCATAGCATCATATTGACGGTCAAATTATATATTAATTATATTATATTATATTATATTATATTATATTATATTCAACGTGATGAATCAGCACCTACCATCAGATGCTCGCCCGACTTTGTAATTGAGATCACTTATGGGTTTATCACGATCTCTATCATAATAAAACGTAGCGCCGACGGAGAAATCGTTTCATTTGGTGACACTAACAGATTATCATAAAACCCAAGGCTGTCGGCCAGCTCGCTGTCATATTAGACATCCGGCGATGAAGCTGCCGCGATGCCCGCATTCCGTCGGACGCCGCGGCTGCCGGCAGATTAACGCGGAAATATCAATCAGTAGAAGTGCGATGGGAGCCCGGCGCACGGCCGGCGTAAGACCTTACCTTCTCCGCGAAGCGCACACACAGGCAGGCTCACGACAACGGCGCCGCGCTTTAAGCTTTCAGCCGCTTTTTTTTTTTATTATTTATTTTTTTTTACAGCTCGGCGCGGTTCTGGTGAAACAGCAAGCGGGTCCAGCACCGGTGCTGTGCGGAGCTACACATTTCTCGACAAACCCCCCTAGCTGTCACTACTTCCTTCGCTCGCTCGCTCGCTGCAACGAAAGCACGAGTATCTCCATGACTCCCGCCCCGGACCAGGGAATCCCCCATCAGTCTAGCCCCTTTAAACTCCTGGATATTACCTCCGGATCGTCTTCCTTCCCTCCCCCTGCCGCGATCACCCAGCAACTGCAGTTTTTATTTTTATTATTATTATTTATTCCTCCAAACGACACATATACACTGAAGTACATTTAAGTACACGCCACAAATGTCAAGCAGGCGAAAGGAAAGTAAAGGCGTGCACACTCAGCAAAACGATTTCCCCTGCTGTTTACGAAATAAACTTCACTTTCACTCACCAGATCGAAAGGGACTTTCTTTGATGTGCGGTAGCAGATATGACTTTCTATCTCTGGAGGACACTGCGAGATATTAATCGCTGATTAATGGGCTTATCGCTTTCTTTCTAATTGACTCGTGGTCGTCTTGTTGATCCCTTTCTCCTGCAGCCAGACGTCATATGATGTTTGGTCACATGGTTTCATTCATGAAGGATCTACGCAACTGGTAAAGGAGCTTAAAGGGACAAGAGAGATGTGAGGGATTTTAAGCTAGATTCTTGAACATCAGTGGGAACTATTTTTAAAACTGGCTTTGATTAAAAAAAAATGTTCCTGGTGATACTATTAAAATCTCAACAAGTACGCCATTGATGTCCGCTGAGCAGGAAACGTTAATGATACGCCCATTATGAATACATGTTAAACTCATTGCTCGCACAGAGCTTTAAAAGTCGGGTTTAATTCTTCATTTCTTAGCATCACAGATAGGTGATTCAACATCACACAGATTTGTGTAGTCTAAACATGTTCAGATGAGAGGCACAGAACCTAAGTATTTCTATACATTGTACACATTCCTTTATCATCATTAGGGGCCTGGCCCCACCAGATACGGTGTGGAGCAGTACACAGCATCAATAATTCAGGGTAACAAGTAATTTTTTCTTTCTAACTAACATTGTTGCACATTTATTACAAGGGTAGTGCTGTCCGATATATTCCAAATATCTTCCTGTACCTAAAAATGCAGTATACTCTCAGAAAAAGGGTAAAAATTTGTACCTTTGCCTGTCACTGGGGCTGTACCCTCAAGGGTCTGCTAATTGTACCCTTAGCTGTAGGTAATTGTACCTTTTAAGGTACAGAAATGGACTCTGAGGAACATCTCTGTATCAAAGATGGTAGATTAATGCTGTTTGGAAGAATGCTATTGGAATGCTATTGGAATGTTCCGCAGGGTCCATTTCCGTTCCTTAAAAGGTACAAGTACAAGGATGCAACCCCAGTGACCAGCAAAGGTACAATTTTTTACCTTTTTTTTTCCCCTGAGTAAACTTCTCCTAGGAGTCTTCATTTGGTGAATGTATGAAGCCTGTCTGCGTTCGTTTAACCAAGTGAGCAGTTGAAAACACTGCGCACGTATTCAATGCGCTTTCAATAATGAGCTGTGTGGCATTATGTCGGCCCCACACTGAGAGCAAATAAAAATAAATAAATAATGGGATGACAGGCATGAAGACTGTTTAGTAAATGTCACTAATGGTATCGGCATTGCCAACTGCTGCTGTACAGTCATGTAGGAAATAACTAAATCAGGGAGTGTAACTCCGGAAAACATGTTCTGAAACAGTGCTAAAAGTCATCACTACGCCAATAAACATTGCTGAGTCAGAAAGAAACTTTTCAACGTTGAAAAGGAATAAACTTTTTCCATGCAACATCAGACCAATGGAGGTTAAAAGCCCCTCCATGTGCTATGCATTGAAAATGAGTTAATTCATCGATTGGGGAGTTTCCACAGAAAAGGTACTTTCGTTTGCCTAGATATTATGATAGTTTTTTATTATGCTAAATTATTTGCAAGTATAGTCAGATACTGAACAGCACAGATGGAATCCATACAGCATTGTGTACAAGAATGTTTCAACGACATTATGACAATGCTGCAAATCAACTGCACCCAGGAGCCGTTCGAGGCCCAGCCCTCGTCCGCCGCTTGGCCCATTCCAGAAAAAAGGGAGCCAAAGCGGTGACTCACGACTGCTGCTGTAGGGAAACGGGTTCCTTGTGGTAGATAATTCGAGCCGGGGCTTCCACTTCTGAGCCTCCTTCTGCGTTGCTGCGGCGACCATCTTCTGTAAGGTCCACCGCTGCCAGCAGAGCATGTTCAAAGCGAAAAGCTGTAAGGATGGGAAGGAGGCGCTAGAGCCAATGATAGGTGGGAGCAATCACAGATTGCCCGCCAAAATGGCACCAATGAAGAGTCAGGTTAACAGCTCTAATTAAAAAAACAACTGCATGAAATAAAGAGCCAGAATGACAAGGCTGTCATTAAGGGTGCTCTGTAACGTCACTGATAAGATCAGATACTCTGGAATACAAGCAGTCAATTCCTGGCCTATATAAACTCACTGTCCAGCAAGGACTATTCAAATATGCAAAGCTGATAGCAGGAGAAATATCGCATTCAGAGATTTTTTTTTAAAAAATTGAGAATATCCTTGTGGGAACCAAAACATCCCCACAATGGGTCCCCACAATGTAATAATTACACATTCTCACACAAACACACACATTCACATCTTTTTAGGGACTGTCCGTTCATTTCTATGGGGAAAAACCCTAATCCCAGCTATGACAACCTTAACCCCCACCCAGCCTTAACCTTAACCGCAAGTAACCAAACAAAATACAAGACTTTTGACATTTTTAGTTGTGCGATTGCAGTCATAGATTTTTAGTAAACTGAATTTCCCCTTGTGGGGACCAAAAAAAATAACAGGTGGTTCATCACATTGTAGGGACATTTGATCCCCACAATGTAATACATATATACATAACCATCCCCCCCACACACACACAAAGCTAAGAACTACCCAAGAATTATGCATTTAAAAATTATGCTTGCATATTATCATGTATGCGTCTAGCCTACACAGAAATGAAAGATTATGCTGCCAGTGAGACATTTCTGGTTCATTTAACACATAGAATTGCAGTACGCAGCTGTCAGAACGCCTGACCCTGGAAAGTGTGCGAATCAGACCCTGACCTTTGGCAAAGTCACCATTTATAACCAGCCAATTCCTGTGGCCACTTGCGCTGTTATTTTTGAAGCTTCACTGCAATATCATTCATTCCACAAGGGGTCAGTCTCGCGCTAAATGAAATTAAAGTAGGTCTGCAGAGTTTGCAAGATATAGTTGTAATATTGGATATAAAACAAAGATAACAAAACAAACCCATCATAATCAGTCTGATTTTCACACTTCATGATTTTCCAAAGATGGATTATTGGAACAATATCATTTTTATGTATTTTTTATAGATATTTTGGGTAACTATCCAGAGAGACAGGATAGAAAATAATGCATAAAAAGGTACTTAAATTAGGGATTAGTAACGTGATTTATAATAACAGGAAATTTCTCCATTTAAATGGAACCTAATCAATCTAAGGTTCCACGGTGCCAATACCAATATCTGCTGCCCACAAAGATCCAGGTCACAATGAACAGGTCAGTATAGGACAGCCAATGAAGCAAATGGGACTGGGAAACAGGCAGATTAAGGCAAAACATACTATCAATTAGAGAGTCCCTGACACCAGAAATGCCTGTCATACCAGAGTGATGTTTAGGGTTAGCATTGGTGTGAGGATTTCAGTTGGGATTTGGACTGAGGTTAGGGATTATGGTTAAGGGTTAGATTTGGCATTTGGGTAATGCCCAGGGTTGAGGGTGGGATTAAGATTAGGCGTAAGTTTACCATGGCCAGTATGGCTAGGTTTAGGATTAAAGTTGGCATTAGGGTTTGGGCACGGGTTCGAATTAGGGTTACGATTGGTTTTAGGATTAAGGCTGGGTTTAGGTTTGGGAATGCCATTAGGTCTAGGACTAGGGTTACCTGAGATTAATATCATGAGAGACAGATTAATACGGGGCTCGTCTGTGGTAAACAGGACATTAGACGTATGGTGCGTGTAAAAGCCAAGAAGTGTAGTAGTTGTAGGGTGGTTTCCGTCTCACACTAACTTCAACACACCCGCTATATGTCGACATTTGCTAAATAAGGAAATACAAATGGAACAATTATATCAGTATGAACAGAGTTGGGTAATTCAGGTCCAGAGAGTAAAAGTCCAGGCCGGGATTTTGTTTCAACCAACCAGTTGTATACTCTGACTCTTTATGCTCAACTGGTTGGTTGAAACAAAATCCTGGTTTGGACTTTTACTCTCTGGACTTGAATTACCCAACTGAGTATGAATCGGAAACCACTCAGGACAGACCGGCAAGATGGAAACAGAACACATTTGGATTGGTAATAAATCCCAAGCACCGTGCCGGGCGAAATGCTCTTCCGGCTGTTTGCAGAAGTGCTCTGAAGACAAAGTATCTGCTAGGGTTGCATGAGCAAATGGGCAGGAATGACCCCGCCCACCGGAATCTCTCACAGAGCCTTGCTGAGCAATTCTACAGCAGGGCAGCGACGGTAACTAAACACTCTGCTGTGTTTCTTCCGGTTAGGAGGGAGACATTTTTTCCATCCGCGTCCCAGAACCCGATTCGCAAGAGTGCCCACCATATACAGCCTTTTCACAAGCATAACGACCATAATGAGAAGTCGACCTCAGCACATGCCCAGACTGACAGGTGCCACGTGATCCCAAAAGACTTCACAGACTTCTCTGAACTTCCTGATGAGCCAAGCACAAAGGGGACTTTGGAGAGCCAGAGCAGAGGTGGAGAGTCCAGCACCAGAAAGTACAAATCCAGACCAGGTTTTGTTTCAACCAACCCGTTGAGGATAATGAGTCACAGTCATAAAGTACTCGACTGGTTGGCTGAAACAAAACCTTGGTCTGGATTTGTGCTTCCTGGATCTGAACTTTCCACCCCTGGTTGTCATCATGGACTGCATTCCAGCTCCATTCTTATGTGCTCCACTGAGCTGGCACAGATTCAGTCTGGGGAGGTGCACCCCCCCCCCACTTGCCAGAAAAACACTTAAGCTTGATTCCATAAAAAGTATATATTTTTAATGATAATTGCATTTTGGCAACACTGTCCTTGCATTAAGCTGAAAAACAGACATTAAATATAATTATCAGTCCTATCAGACGCCCCACCGCCCCGCCCAGACCCTGACAGCCACTCAGCTCTTCTGCCGCGGGGGTGAGTCACTGTTGAAGATGCTGATCCCAGTCCGGACGGTCACACCCGCCCCAGAGACGCCCGGCTGCTGCAGCACTTTGTCCAGAGTGGTCTTCTTGATTGCAGCAGCAGAAATCTTCTCCTGGTCGGCCAGGAACTGCAGCTCCCTGAGAGAGAAAGAGGATGGGAGGGAGGGTCAAGACCGCAGAGCCAAGCTTTCCAAGACCTCCAAAGGGGCCCAGCACTGTACTGTCAATGGTCTTTGTTCTTAGGCAGCATGTTTATGGATAAAACTGAAGTGACAAAATTTCACACAACTTGACACCATTATGTTTCCGGTCTTTTGAGCTTCCTACTGTATCTGTATGAACTGGCTCAACCTAAATAAATACTGAAAAACAGCAAAACACCTTCATTAACTTTGAGAAACGGGTTTTACAAAAAGACTCATTTAACTTTGGCTTGATTTGTACCATTTAACAATTGTACAGATTAGCAAAATACAAATTCAACTTAATTAGCCTTAATGAATAATTTACTTGTTCTGGGCCTAAGAAATTTTGAGTCAAATTATATCAGTTATGTTAATATTTTTTATCTATACTTCAGTGGACAAAAAGACCTTTGGTCAGGAGTTAACGGGAGATCAGTAGTGGTTCATGAGCAGATGGGTGGGGCTACCTGGTCCTGATGCAGGAAGCCTCCACGGCGTTGATCAGCAGGCTACGGAATCCGCCGCTCTCCATCACGTGCAGGGCATGGATGGTGGCCCCGCCCGGGGAGCACACGTTGTCCTTCAGCTGTCCTGGGTGCTGCTCCGAATCCAGCAGCATTCGCGCCGCGCCCTGCCAGACAACAGAGCGAGGGCAGGGTCACCAAGGGTCTTTCGGGGCCGGACGGGAGCGTGGGGGGAATTCACGGCAGAGTACCGACCAGCAGGGCTTGGGCTCCCAGCCTGACGGCGAGCCTCCTGGGAAGGCCCATCTTCACGCCTCCGTCTGCAAGGGCGTCTACAGCTGTGAAGGCCTGAAGTGCAGATGGGGACAAGAGAGCGACCCCACCTTGTGAGTCATGAGTGAACTAATCAAACACACATGCATATGCTGTAAAGTCGATTGATATACCAAAAATTAGGGAAATTAAACTAATAAAATAAGAAGGTAACACTTTGAGAGGCCAAAAATAACATAGTATTATGCCAGTACTTATGTATCAATTAACCACAAAGTGTAACTGACAAACTGATCTCATGAATTGATCATCGTTAATGAATTGTCACATTTTTTGACACAAGCAAACACTATTTGTTACTATATCTGTTAATTCTGTAAACCTTTGTGAACTACTGAAACAACTACTGAAACTACTACTGAGTATTTGTGCCCGCTCAAGAAAAGCGATACTAATAATAATACTAATAATAATGGTAAATGGATCACATTTATACAGCACGTTTTTGCTACTCTTCCAAGCACTCAAAGCGCTTCACAGTTATGCCTCACATTCACCCATTCACTCACCGGCGGTGAAGGCTGCCATGCAATGCGCCAACCTGCACACCAGGAGCAATTTGGGGTGCAGTGTCTTGCTCAAGGACACTTTGATGGGGTCAGGAGGAACCAGGGCTCGAACCTGCAACCCTCCGTTTGCCGAACAATAGCACTTCCTCCTGCGCCATCTTCCCCATAATAATAATACTATACTGGTCCCTCGTGGGGAAATTCTCACCATGAAGGGGTGTTTATGCAAGATTAATAAACTGCTGAGATTGCTAAATAGTCTGTTGAAGTGTGTGGAAAAGAGAAAAAGGAAAGTTCAACAGAAGGACAAGGTCAACCTGGAGAGAACATGCCGAATTCGGAGACAGAAGTTGAGCATAAGATCCGGCTATTTGGATATATTGGGAGGCATTGCAAAATATGCTCAGCAAGCACAAAACGTGGTCTAGAATGTACTTTTGAGGAGTACCAAAATAGTCGCGGAGCCAATATGATATTAGCTGAGGCAAGCAATTTAGTTGCTATGGGAAACAAGCCGTGATAGGAATGTGCAATTGGTTTCGACCAATCAAGTGGAATTGCATGGATATGTCGTGTGTCAGAAAAATGTTCAGAACCTGGAAACATTGGCAAAAGGAGCCGAGCCACTCAGTCACTCCTGAGAATTCTCGCCGAGTGAAAACGGGAGCGAGCGCAGCAGACGAACGAGGTCAATCTCCCATTGCTCTCATTATGAAAACGCTACACTT
>JAODLD010000051.1:544547-560596 GCA_026781065.1 Mormyrops boulengeri
CCCCCCCCAGGCTTCATGACACCACATCATGGGGCTGCTGTCCTTGACCCACCACCTTTTTCCTGGGACCCCCCCGACACTCTAGGGATGTGTATCTCCATCTTGATGCATTGCCAACAAATCGATACATTAAAGATACATTTGAAGCGACTACTATTGCGATATGATAAGATTCACCCCTATTGCAGTACAGTGTGATTCCATATGATTTGATTTGACAATTCGATTCAACGCTAAACAATGTGATGCAAAAGAATATGATGTTATGCAATCTCAATGTTGTTTGACAGCAGTGGAAAACTCGAAATGAGACATGCGCTTGACAAACAGTTTAGAGAGGTGGAATCAATCAAAAATTATTTCTCACATTTTTAAGTAAGGGCATCGGGCCTCTACTAATAATTATACATTAATAAATCGTATTTTAGCCCTGCGATTGGTTGGCGCCCCATCCTGGGTTATTCCCTGCCTTATACAGCTAGCCTCCAGGATAAGCTCCAGACCCCCCCGCGACAATGAATAGGACAAGTGGGTACACAAAATGGATGGATAGAAGTCGGATTTTACCGATGCAAAGACGTTACAAACTATGCATCCCTAATTGTATCCGATGCACAGTTTTTTAACCGGGCAATCAGATCGTAAACTTTTACGCACCTATCAGATTCACACAGGGTCACAGCTAGAAGCTAGTGACAAACAGACACAGAAACAGACACACACAGCACAGGGTCAACGCCACCGTGAGGAGCACCTACACCATGTTGGCGTTCCACCAGTGGGGGTTTTCTTCAGGCAGCGGCGACAGTATTCCAGTCCCTGGAGAAGACAGGGACACAAAGGAATGTCATTCCGGAAGCTACAGCGCACACCATAGCCAACACTTAAACATAACACCATTTCACATTCTTTTAGCCACTTGTAGCTTTACATAACAACACAAGGTTATCAGTCTTATTAAAGAAGCCACAATCGGGCTTCCATGCCCACAAGGTCCGCATCCACGGATTCAACCCACCGTGAATCGAAAGAAAATACCAGAAGGTCGCAAAAATCAAACCTTAGATTTGTAGTGTGCCAAGCGGTATGCTGAATCCACACGAATGAAGTGATGTGTAGGCACCACACAGTGATGTGTACGCATACCCTGCTGTAGGCTGTGTCTATACTGTACAGTCATTATTCCCTAAACAATACAGTATAACAACTGTTTACATGGCATTTATATTGTACTAGGCATTACAAGTAATATATAGATGATTTAAAGCTGTGTTTCCCTACCCGGTCCTCAGGGACCCCCAGTCGGTCCATGATTTTGCTCCCTCCCAGCTTCCTGCCAGACAGTCAACATTTTATATGGTACGAAACCTGGACTGCTTGTGGGTCCCCAAGGACCAGGTTGGGAAATACTGACTTTAAGAATACGGGAGGATGTGCGTAGCTTATATGCAAATAGTTCCCCATTTTATATTAGGGACTTGAATGTCTGGGATTTCGGTATCCGCAGGGGGTCCAGGAACCAATCACCCGCGGATACTGAGGGACAGAGGTATCAGTGAGAGAAGCTTGAGCAGTTAATGATGTCAAATCCAGTTTGAAATGCATGTTTTAAGATATGAATCCAGGGGATGACCGGGCCTGGCCTCACACACCCGGCCTGCTAAGCCTCTTTGCTTGATCCACCAATAACACCGATGTGGTGTGTTAGCACCAACAGCACGCGGAGTCCACTGGCACATTTCCGGATCCGGCCACGCCCACGGCACTGACTGTACCACACTACACCCTCTCACCGGTCTTGCTGAGTGGCCATTTTGTTGAACTCATTAGCCTCCTCATTGTCTCGAACCTGGTGTCACAGTTCATTCTGTTAAAGCAGTACCATCCACCTGGTGTAAACAGACACGTTGTTAAGCTCGGCAACACGTTAACACGCGCCCAAAATTCATTCTTCAAGTGGACGTACTAATTTTTGTTGTTAATGTCCTAGCATGTCTGTAACAACACATTATGTAATACCTCGACAAAATGTGACAAATTTTCATCACATAATGCACATTGTGCAACAATACATTATGTTATATAATATAGTAATGACTAAAATGTAACTCATTTATAGACTAAATTATAATTGCAATTGCAACATTTCCCTATTATCATCATCATCATTGTTTTTATTACTATCATTCGATTTCTTACATTCTGTCGAGTTATTACATAATGTGTAGTTACATTGTTACACCAAATGTCTGTGGAAATTCAGAGTAACAAACACTGACCTTCTAGAAAGACCAGCCACCGTTTGCTTCCTTTGGATTCCTTCATGTAATACCTGCAGGACCCAAAAATGGACAAGTTTAAATCAAAAACAAAGCAGTAGCGGGATAAACACCCACCTCTGAATGACCAGACTGATATGTCATGTTCCTAATGCAGAATATCAGGTTATTTACCAGCTACCAATACACTCGTCCTACAGTTATTAAGAAATGGCATCTAATTAAATGTTTACTCGTTACTGCTTGTGGATAGGGGTATAGGAACCAGGGGGATGAGAGGGGATCCTCAATATATAATTTGGCTTAACTCACCCTCCTCAATAAACAGATCTTTGTATTTATTAAGTCCCCCCCAATATTAAACTCTCTCCTGTGCTGTTGCTTGTGAACTACGTGTTTGTAAGGTTTCATTCACACAACACTTACAAATCTATGTTTTTCTACATATCACATCAAATTCTCATTGTATGAAGATGACTGACCAAGAATATATGGATAAACACTTTTAATAAATATCATAGTAACCGTGTGAGGTGTTTCTGTTCCCAGCAGACAGGAAAGGGCTATGAGATGAAGCTGGCTGTGAAACACACTGAGGCTGAAGCACATTTACCGCACATCCCATAATGAGGCAGGATGAAGTACTGCCAATTCAGATTTCAGTTCGCTACATTCACTGAAACAAATGTGATTATGTTGATCCAGTGATCCAGTTTAGAATAATCAGCATCCAGGTAAGAGGCACCAAATCTCATGTTACCCAAAACAGCCCAAGCACAGCGTGGGACGACTGATACAATGAGTTCAGCATTTCTGGTTCTCGATACTTCCATTCAAATCAGGAGAGGTGGAAAGTTCAGGTCCAGAAAGTACAAATCCAGACTAAGATTTTATTTCAACCAACCAGTTGAGCATAAAGAATCACAGTCACGGAGTACCCAGCTGATTAGTTGAAACAAAATTTTGGTCTGGATTTGTACTTCCTGGACCTGAAGTTTCCACCTCTGCAAATCAGTGTGTCTTACAGTACAGTGTACAGGGCTGGATGTGTACAGGATTAATGTGCTGTAAGCTTGCTCAGTGGTCAAACAGGAGTGTCCCTTCAGTCTTAAACTCACTGAGGCCACAAACTCTTCACTCACACACACACACACAAGCAGTTATGCCACAGGAGGGGCTAAAACTGAACGATACTGTTACATTTTTATAGGCTTACATTTCAGGAACAGATGGTGGGTCTGCAGTTGTACCCTAGAGATTTGCAATAAGTCAGAGGCACACGAGCTGTTCCTGTTGCAGTGTGTTTCCCAGTTACTGCCTTTACTTTCAAGCTGTAAGCGGATATTGAAGATGGTCTGATGTAACGTCAACTAACTTATACATCGATAATTACCCTTTCATAGAACATTCGACATCATATTGATTCCGTTAAATACTTTAAAATACAACCTGCCGCTGCCCAAGTGCATGTTACTTCGAAGCCCACAAGCAAACACCCGTGGGTTTATGAACACTTTTCTTTTTTTTTTTTACATTTTCACAACTAGGCTAAAATGACTATTTCATCCTAAAGTGCCTCCAGATTTTCGTAGCCTAACTACATTTCTCCGAAGCCAGAGCCGTGAGAGCGTGATTGAATCGGACACCAATGACCAACAACTTCCCGGTATTTCCGTAACGGTGAATCATGTCGGCCGCCAGACGTGGGCCAGAGGTAATGAAAACGCTCTTGTAATATCTGTGATGCATTCGCGGTGATTACCCTTACTGGGAAATAAAACAAGCTGTATTCGGAGGCGACGGGTGGCATTTATAGCAGACAGCTCTACTTCCAAAACAGCTCAAACAAACATCATCTTACGAATACAAACGAGAAACACATTCATGACGAATCAATGTTTTTTTCTGTTAGTATTAACATGGTCTTTCTTCTTCCCGCTCCTAAACAGCTTTCTGGCCTGCAACCTGAGCTGAATTACATCATGACTGGGAGGAGACACCCGAGAACAGAATAAAGGACATGTTACCACTATTGCCGGTAAATCTACATTATGTTCCTTACTGAAATAAATAAATATGTGTATTTAACATACTATATAATAGTTTTTTTTTCCAACATCAAAACCAAAGCAAAGTCCATGCGGCATCCACTACAAACAATGGAGTTTCTTAAGTACAGAAACTCGGACTGAATTTTGAGTAATAATTCATTCCGCATTAGGCAAAAACCTTTAACATCTCGACGGATGAGGAAGCTGATGGGTCCACAAGACCCCCCCTCCAAGATCGCACTAGCGACGCCTGTATGAACTCTGACTGCACTTCCCATCGATGTCTGTGCATTGACCTTTTGAACAATCCATAGCGAGCTGTTAAATAATTAGTCCGTGGAGGTTAGTTTCGGACGCTTATTCCCATGGGGGCGGTGAGTATCGGCATTCCTCATCAACACCAGTAATAGTGCAATTTACACGGCCAGTGCATCGGCGTTGCCCGTTCAATCTGCGCCGTCACAGGCAACGGGTAACACTGCACTGGAAAAACAGAGCAGAAACTGCTGCAACTCTGCAGGACACTGTAGACAAATCTAATCAAAATCTGCATTAAAAGATTTTCACGCAGAGTTTAATGAGCCATCTGCTCGCGTCTTCAAATGAACCGCGAGAATTTGCATCAGATAAATTAATACGAAACTTAAAAATGAAACCTTTGGCTTAGTAGGTTTTAACTTAATCATTATTACACCCGCTCTTGAAATTCTGTATTAAAATAGAAACGTTTTCATTTGGTTTATTTCAAGTCAGTTGATGATATGCTTACCAGGGAAAGGAGCGTCAGTCTGCCTTTGCTAATTCTTACTTTTGTTAGTCTATTGAAAATTACCATTGTACCGGAAAGAAGAACACGTACACCTTTACACAAAAACTCAACCACTACTCTGCCTTAGATGTTCACATGTATAACATATTTTTATTGACGCCAAGTGTAATTCCTGCCTATACTGATGCTCTATTCCTTTAGCCGATTAAATTCACGGGACAGCTCAAAGCACCTGTTATAGCCACGAAAAACAACTAATGCACCAAATAAGTTTCTGGTGGATTAGAGTGCAACAGTCATTTAGCCTAACATTAGAGTTATATAATGGCCTGTGCATGAAAGTAACGCGTGAATTCATTTCATATCGTTTATGTTACTTTGCAATATTTGCTTTTTTTCTGTTTTCTGCTCTCATTTCTCCAACTTCTTTGCGTCCGCCATGTTTCCTATAAGATAAACTCGACTTAATTAACATGTAAATTCAGTTAAGGCTAGTATTGAAAATATATCTTGATTTGTGTAGTAGTTACACTATTGTAGGCTGTTATGTGCCGCCGCACGTACTATATTGCAGTAACCCCACCCAGCCCCGTTTTACGTTACAGTATTGCTCCTTTTTATATTAGTTTGTACAATAAATGTTATTCTACTGACGGTTTTGTTTACACGCCTTCCGTTTCTTCCTACACCGGTATAAAGTGAATTGACACTAAAAGATAATGAAATTGGAGCGATGGGTACGTACCCTGCCGGGCTTCCGTCGTTGCATGTGACTGATGTATTCTCCAAGAAATGCAGCTTCATATCGTAGTCGAGATTCTGAGCGGAGCAGGGATACAGCGACTGCGCCAGGTTCTTCACTTGGGTCATGAAGTTGTCTATATTCTCCTCGACTGCGGTGAAATCCAAGGAGAAGCTTTCGGTGGTGTCCCCCCGGTCTCGATATGTAGGAGAAGGCTGTGCCCGACGTGGCTGGGGGTTGCGGCCACCGCGCGATTTTCTACCTTCAAGGGCTCCGGACTGTAGCAGTGCCAATAATAAAACCGATTGAAACAGCTTCACCGTCCTCATTCTTTGACGTAGGCGATCACTGTTCATTTCTTCTTTTGCAGTTTTTTTTCTTCTTTTTTTCCACCAACAGATTCCTCTGTTTGGTATTAGAAGCAAAACACGCACAAAAAGTAACAAAACAGTGTAAAATGAATGGAAAAACACAAAAAATATGTCGGTAACTTGAGACAATATCGGTAATTAGATCAAATCCGCAAAACAGTTGAAATTAAGTACAAATCAATTCAGTTTATTACAACACCTTGTACAAAAGGCAAAAAACAAAAATAACTTTCACAGTAGGTAAATTCAGTGTCTAAGTACCATCTTTTTCATACATTCCCAGTGTTTTACTAGACCAGAACTGTCAATATTGCCATTGATTTAGTTCCCTATGTAGAGAATTAATAAGCTTCCTGCTATATGGTCTGGATTTTTATTCAAACGTTACCCTCTTTCCTATCCCTCGTGGACCAATCGTTGCAATGGGACGTACTGCAGGGCGTGCTCTGCTAAGACAGCCCCCCTCCCCTTTAATTTATTAAGAAAGAGGCCCACGCGCTGGGTCTTTTGATCTCCGTCGTTTTATTTGATGTGGTGGTTTGACTTGGCTTCGGGCATCCATATGTCATTCCACACAAATTTACAGTGAGAATAATTCTCTTGTGACGCACTCCCCTTTAATACTCAAATCAACAAAAACAAAAATAGAGCAAACCGATAATTTACGCAAGACTCGTGCCGTCAACAAACGACGTTATTTTGCAGTTTTTTAAGGATACCGCAAATATAGTTATATAGCACAAATCATCCCTAAAACATATTTATGTGTTTATCTGCTTATGCATATGTAATGACATGAAGTAGAAGTATTAGGATTATTCAAAATATCTGACAAAAGAATTGTAAGCAAAACAGATGAACACTTGATTTTCGGTGGTTTGCAATTAGACACGGTTGTTCTGCATGTCAGTTAAAGCTTGTTAAAGCTAAAACACATATTTCCCGCTTTAATGCAATTGAGAGAAGAAAAACTTCATTCCGACGGTATAGCTGGAAATTCGGTGCATACAGGTGTTAAGGACAGATTGAAGACCTCCCGCAAAGTGTGTGTACAAAAAACACTAATTAGTGCAGCTAATTTCTAATAAATTAAATTAATCGCATAGTTCTTTAATGATACCTGGAATTCAGAGGATGACGCCCAGGAAAGCAAAACGTAGGCTATGGTCCGGATCGGTTTATTTCATATTGCATTTGTACTTGATAAGCTACATATGCATAAATTGTATAATGAATTATATTTACCTTTAGTCGTTTCGTGTATGCCCTGGAATTTAATGGTAAATACCTCCAATATTCTTAGCTTACCTCTTTCATTCAAGCACACCCGTTCATATGGACGGAATGACGGGACGTCGACACTTTTATTGCACGGGGCCCCATACGATCAAAGCAACCATCACTCTTTCTTTCCCTCCCCTCTCTCATGCCCCACCAAATTTGCTTTCTATACTGAATTTCTCTAAGCCAACTCGGCATCCCTTTGGGAAAACCCCGCACCTATGCGAAGGAATGTCCCACTGGGGGCTTCGCGGGTTATGTATTCTGTATGATCTCTTTATAATAGAAGCTAAGTGTAAGGCATCCCGTTATGCCCTTCGGTTTGACGAGCGAAGAGTAGAGTAAAAGCGGAGATACTGACAAGTTAAATTAACCCGTTGCTGATTAGCGGTTGTCTCTCGCTCCGCGCAACCCTGTAATTTGCAGCATTACTGGATGTCAAGTCAACGCTCAGTCACTTTTAGTACTTTAAAGTTAACACGGATGTCTTGCTAAAAAGAAATGCCGATATATTTCTTTTGCTATTGAGTGACCACTCTGGAACAGTAACGTTGTTCCCGTCCTTTACAGTGAGGTTGACCGTCCAACGAAAATGTTGAAATATGACATCCGTGCATCTGGCCCCAAATTGTGAGAATTTGACGCTGAAACTAATCCCACCATTTTCAATAGCCTACTTTTCCTAATATTTCATACATTGTATCTTCTTTCACATTCCTGTATACTTATAAGTATAAACTAAAAGAAAAACCCGAAAGGAAAAATATCTTGAAATTATAGCAAATGTTGTTTATGTGTTGTTTATTATAATAATTAGGAGTTCCGAGACCTATTCATCCACTGGTCAGAAACAGACAAATGAAAGTCAGCTGATACAGGAAAATGAAACCCCGCTGTTAAATGCGGACTGATTTACGCAAAGTTGCCAATAAATACAACGGCAAGCGCTTTTGCAACTGTAAGCTAAATAAAATAGAGCCTGCGAAGTTATATAAATCACTTTTTCATGAAATTCTTCTTAAAGATATTGCGTTTCTTGATAGGTCTTTCCACCTATAATCGCTATGGTAATTGGCTTGTTTTTGTTACGCATAGAGGGGGGGGCTGTCAATGATGTCTTAATTAACCGTTGCGGCCAATAAATACATAAAGGCATTAGAGTTTTATAGACATTGAGGATTACCCGTGCTAGGATTTATCAGGCACCGCGGCGGTGAGATTAAAGGGGGCTAGACGGGCGCTGTTAATAGAGCGCTTAACTTTGAAAAACCCTGTTGTTCTTGACGGTAGGATGGGATTAATTTATGAAGCATCGGGGTAGCCGGGAAACGCTCTCTTGTGGCGCTGTTTTAGGGATTGTCATATCAGGATCGGTCTTTTGTTAAAATGTAAAACAAGATCACAATAAACACACACTCCCGGGTCGCTGTTCCATTCAGTTGAATGCGCAGACCCCTATACCGAATCTGTCCATCAATTACTCCAATAGGCATTCATGTGTTGAGTCGGCCATTTCAAATACATCGCTGCTATTATGTGCGGTCAACTTTCAATTAAAGGCAATAGGGGAAAGCTCTATTTAACTCATTAATGCTGGCAAGAGACGCCCAGAAGCAGTCGGCAGGGACAAGGAGAACAGAGTAGCCACCATGCCATGCAGGCAGTGTAAATTCCGCGACGAGCGTGTTGCTTAGTGAAAAGAGACGCCGCCGGAAATACAATGCCTACAGTTATTCTACACCGCAACTTTTTACAGCGCTCTCATCTGCGAAGCGACGTCCAGAGGTGCAGATAACCAACAGTTATGATTCCTCTTATAATATTTAATATGCATTATATTTAAATAATCTCCGGGGGGTACAAATCAATAAATGGGCAAGCAATAAAAGCTTTTCACCTGCACATTGTAGGTTCGTGTCTTAATCTATGTGTCTTCAATATAATAAAAACGATACCCATGTTGTAGTCAATAAAGTGTTCGAAAATAATTCTTAACTTAATATTACAGTTAACTTCTAATGTCTTGTGGAATGAGCTTGTCTGAAACAATTAAACAGCGTTAACTGTTATTTGGAAGATTTTGTAGTTGCGGTATTATTTTAAGTACAATTTGCCTTTGCCGTTAAAATGTTAGAATCTACCTCAACAAACATGCGATTTAACGCAAGTAATCACATTCTAGTCAAAGCATAATTACCTATGAAGGAGTCTTGATATTGATTGTTTTAAAAATTGTATAATGGATGGATGTATCATAATACGTTTAATTAACATTTAATGCTAAACTGGATTTTGTCTGAGCCAAAGGCCTTCTTAAAAGTTTTTGGTTTTTAGGTCATCCGATTATGGAGATTACAAATGATGCGGAAAGCTGCCTGGATAATTAGAGGCTCCAGGTTGGGCGAGAGGTGACCCACGGTATCGGCTGCAGGGTCACCTTCCTGTGAAACTCACACCCAGAGAACTGATGGTTCTCATTGGGGAACTTCAAACAGATGCTTGCAGAGATCTGGACATGTGGTGCCCGCCCACCCCTCTCCCAGGGGAAGGGCCTCTGTCCCTGATTGAGTCCCTTTGACTTCTACCTCCGGTTTTTATCACACTTCATCCCGGGCACAGAAGCCTTTCAATCATTCACAGATGGGGAACCTCCCCCCCCGCCCCCCCACACATACACACACACCACCGCCACCTATCTCCCCTCCCCCACTCTAACAGTAAGTAGCAAGAAGGTTGGGAATGCCTTACTGAGGGCGGAATACTTCACCATACTCATGGAATACTTGATTATACTCATGGAATATTTGACTGTACTCATGAAATACTTGACTGTGTTTGTGGTGTACTTGATTGAACTCATGAAGAACACTTCACTCTGTACTCTCTTAGATACATGGAGTGATCACTGCACACATTTCCAGGTCCCAGCTGTAAACATTATAATGCTCTTCAGTTTCCATGGCTAGGATTCTGTTGTGATCCTTTTATTGTGCTTCTGTTCGATACATTTAGTATTTGCCCTATATGACTGTTGTATTTAAGCAGGGTGGCATTCATGGTGGCGCCGTGATTAGTGTAATCGCCTCTCTGGAGACCAGGTTGGGGGTCTATGCCCTAGCTCTCGCGTGTGGAGTCTGCATGTTCTCCTCGTCATCGTGGGGTTCCATTCTCGGTTCATCCATACCTTGAGCCTGTTGTTTCCAGAATATAATCTGAATCCCTGCAACAGAGGTAAACAAGATGGTTCACTGTATATATAACTCATTTTTTTTCAGTGTCACATAGATATCAATATGATTATTAAGAGCAATATATAGCACTAAGTATCAGTATGAATACATAATCCGCAAACGAAGAATTGAGCAGACTTGCTATTTAGGAGAACTAAAAATATTGTTTTGTAAGATGGAAGTGCAACAACACTGCATGAAATGTAGGACAAAATTGCTCACTAAAGTTTATTGTCAGTACCTAGTATTACAATCTTTGGCAGTGTTTCATTGTGGACCCCCAGACGGTCCATGTTATTGCTTTCCCCCAATTCCCTGGCAGTTGGGAGAGAGAAAAAATGTGGACCGTCTGCTAGGACTGGGTTGAGAAACCCTGATCTGTGGCAAGTAGTGCAATATTCAGACACTTCAGCATCATTTTGCCACCATTTGACATTTGTGTGTCCAGTGAATATCCAGCCTGTCATATCACGTGCTGAGCTTTTGATGCAGTCACTATTTAAGACTATTTCTGCTGTACCCAGCTGACCCAGTTATTCTGACAGAAGTCTCTTCTGAACATATACCCTTCCATATCATTGTCCAGCCTTCTGAGACTGTGACTGTTCTTCTGGCCCTTTTGCAGTACTCTGCTTTACTGCATGGCCCTCTGCCCCAATCCACAGTCCAATACTGCACTCCCCAGGCCTCTGCTCCCCTGCCTAGACTACTGTGACATCATCTTGAAACACTGCTCCATGAATCAAGTCTCTTAGGTTTCACTGTCAAATTCAGACTCTAGGTGCCAGGCACCAGTAAACCTGCAGAGTATGTGATATAGAACAGACATGCAAGCTGGTGCTGTTTATTGCCCCATCTTGGGTCGTTCCCTGCCTTGTGCCCATACCCTCCAGGATCAGCTCCAGAGCTCCCTGTGACCCTGGAAAGGATAATCGGTTACAGAAAATGGATGGATGGACATATGCAGTTGAGAGCAAAGCTTTGGGTCTGACCGCAGGGTCAGCCATTTATCCAACAGCCAACAAACATTTTTGGGGGTCAAGGGCCCAACAGATTTTTGGCCATTCTCCCAAGGATGGGATTCAAACCAGCGACCCCCTGATCACAGGCACAGTAGCAATGTGCATGTGCTCCACTTGATCTTCTCTCATGTTACGTGTCTCTGACTCTAGAACTACCCTGGCTGTCCATCCATCCATTCATCTATCCATTCATCTATCCATATGCTTTCAAATATTTTAACAGGTAAGCCACTTGTCTCTCAGTGCAAATACACATTTCAACTGTTTAGAACTTTTGCAAAATAATAATGTCTATGTAACAGATCACTAAATGTTGGCAGTTAATTTGCGTTGGAGAAGTGTAATTAGATGGAGGAACCGGAATAATTGGATGGAGTAACTGCTAACGGAGAAGCCAGTGTCTATATGGGCACCATCAAAAGTCAGCAAGGCTTCTGCGCTATAGCACCCAGGGCGCATTCGCAAACAGCCTGGGTCTTGGCATCTGTAGCGACATCCCATCTCCTGTATTGATGTCTGCTGAGCAGTTTCCTCTTTTCCCTGCTCAGCAGTTGAATTGCTTGCGGATGATTGCAGGTTCTATGGAAACTGATTGCTTCAGACACAAGCTTCCATTTGCAGTCTTCAGGTACTCAGGGTTTAAAAGAACAGTTTTGAGTTAAAAGAGATTCTGGAAAGAACTTTTGGACCTTATTTAACGTACTGCTGTCCAAAAATGTCAGCAGGAGTTCCTTGAGCTCCATAAAGGTGTGGCCCAGGAGATTTATGCAATCACATAAAGTTATTTTACCAAGTTACATTCCTCATTTTTGTCTCCACAGTGGAAGTCAGGTCTCATCAACATCACAATCACTGGTTGTCAAAGGCATTTCCAGGAGTTAAATGTCCTTTAATGACCCCTCCACCTTCTTAGTTAGCATGAAAAGGTTCTTTAGGTTACCCTTGAGGGAGAACAACCCAAATGGTATGCTCACACGTTAGGTGTACATGTCTCCAGGTGGTAAAACCATTAGAACATGCCCTGCCCAGGCATAAAGGTCAAACACGTTCCTGGAGATGTTTGTGGGTTGCCACAGCAACCAAACCGTGTACTAGCAGGCCTCAGAAGTTCCTTGTTTGTTGAGAAGAGGGCTGAATGTAAAGTGTAATAGGGAGACACCAGTGCGTAAGCCTCCCTGGGCGTTTCCATGGATGTTCAGGGACTGAATCACATAAACCCCTATGGCGCCCTTTCTGTAGGGGAGGAGAACTGGGTGGAAACCCTCAATTATCAGACAAGGCCTAGTCATCATTATCTGCACAAAGGCTACCATCTTCTGCCGCATGCATTTGGAAATGGCTACATAATCACGCTTGCAGCATTTATTGTGGAAAATGCTGCCCGGCCACGTAAAAAAGTTAATTGCCGAATGAGGGGAAATGGAAAACTCATTCAGAAAGTATGGATGTTATCAACAGGTCAGTGTGTTATTTTTACTTTCCTTCATTTAGCTTCATAAACATCATCAGGACTTTTTCTGCATTTCACGGTGCTGGCTATCAGGATAATGAGATATGGAGGTTCGCAGAGCCAACACCTCTTTTCCTTTGCCTGAACCCAACATTAGGGCAGGAATTCTATGTGGTGTCCAACACGGGAAAGCAAAGAATAGACTGCTACATTATTACAGACTCTGTGATTATATAATGTGTGTGTTATACAGTACATACAGGCTTTCGTACACTGGTCCTTACAGACCATTATCGGTCTACTAATATGCTCTTTTTAACAGCTGGTTTGTTTCGGGACACGACGGCCGAATCCTGACGCCTGCTCCTCAGTCTACCGAGACGGGCCATCCCAAAACCTCGCCTGAGAGACCCCCTCCCTAGATGCTCCGGATATTCAGTCTGCTCCAGCACCATGCTAATCATCTGGTCATCAGACCCTTAGTTATCCGAGTCAGGCGTGCTTGAAGTCAGAAGGCCTGAAGATTTGAGAGCAACTGTAATTACACATTGCAGCGATGCGGGGCACGGTAACAGGACGTACGAACTGTCCGCTGGGCTAATCAAGGAGTGTGAATGCAATGCAGAAATGTTAGCTTTCATTTAAAACCTTCACTCTAAAGAAATGATGGCATAAGGAAGGGTTACCCGATCTCCTGCATCGGGCATGACGCTTACAGACTTTCATCCAAAAGTGAACTTAGCTTAACCTTTCTCACCCTTAGGAAGCCACAGCCATCAAACCTTGTAGTTTATACCACAGATCAGCAGCTAGTACTGTACTAGGTCATCAGACCTGGGGGCATAATAAGATACCAATATACCTGAGTATCGTGATCCTATGTTTTGTGATACTGCATCGATTCCCAAGAACACTGGACCGGCTTTTAATTAATAGTTTGCATGGAAAGATTCTTGGCAGACTGTTGTGCATTCTGTGGTGTGTTTAAACTCACAACCGCTAGATAGCAGTGTCGTAAACTAATCTTCAACCATTTGACTCTCCAATGCAGCAATGTAAACTGAGACAGGAAGTAGCATAAGGGCATAAGCGTTAACGTTAGAATTAGAGAACCTAGCTAACTAGTAACGTTACCAACAATGGCTGGAATTCAGTGAAAGTGACAGGTTCTGGTACTCAGAGCTAAAGTTCGGGCTTATTTTGGCTTCCACAGCATCATGTTCATTGCTACAGGGTTCAAACTGTTCTTTTTCATCCATTTCCAGCACTGAGAGAATGGCAGTTATCCAGCAATATTTCCACTGCACCCATTTTGCAGTGGAAAACATAAAGCCTTGTTTTTAAGCATAATTTCCATTCGTTTCCTCCTTATCTATGAGCTCCTGTGTGTGTTTCGGTGTCAGCATTCGTGTGCACTTGTTCCCATGTGTGTTATACCTCTGTAATTTCAAATTATAATCAGCTCAGACCACTTCAATGAACAGATAGATGTGGTATATACACACAGTATTGCTTTCAGTCCTCAAAGGAGCAGCCAAAAGCAGGACAAGAAACCTTTCCTTCCAAATGACACCATCCTACAACGTCATGATTTCCCGCCATGGGATTCCAAACCCCCAGCTTTGCATTCTGGAGTCCAGAACAAAGAAGCCAACCATGAACCAAACGCACATCAATGCACAGGAGCATCAGTCTCCGGTAACCGTGTTCACTGCTACTGTAGTGTAACAAAATCTTACTCTTTTCAGAAGTGTAGTTACATGAAACATTTGCCATTACATATTAAGCATTGGGCTTTTGCAAAATTTTGCTTAACATCATTTTTTTTTTACATACATCCAAATCCAGACCCCCTCAAGCAGCATTTCAGAATTTCCAGACTAGTTGTCTTGGAGATAAACGTCCTGCCCTCTGCACACAGGATGGGCCCTAGCCCACCTGCCACCCTCGGCGTGTGTCACCGTAGAGGGCGGGAGCTCATCGAGGGCCTCCTACATCACATAGATGTTCTATGCCAGCACTCCAGAGGGTGGGAGTGAAATGGGCCAGTTAAGTCAGCGGTCGGCGCCCTAGGCGGCCGCCTGTGTCACCTAAGGCATTTAGGAGCCCTGTCTGCACATGTCACCGCACAGCTTCTATGCTGGGCCCCACTCTGTATTTGTGTGGGTGTTCATCTGATTCGCTGATTGGTCAGTTTGGTAGCGAATGGGAGGAAACGGATACAAAATTTGGGACAGTGGGTGGATTATGCATGACAAATGCTTCTTATCATTCTTCTTCCAATTATAATGATAATAATAGTAGTAATAATAATTATGTACCTGGTATGACTGATGTGCATAGAGGCATTTTATTACTTATACATTTCCATAACCTGACTGCCTTTTGTCTGATGGTCAGGGAGGCATTTTCAATTCTCCTCATATTGACAAATGAAAATTTTTTTACAGTAATTAGTAATTCCTTCAAATCATTCTGGCACGTATTCAGTTAAACTTATGACGACATTCTTGAAAAAGTTCAATGAAATTTGATTCGCTGGCTTACAAAACCTGGCTCAGCCTCAGACAGGAAAGACGCGTCTTATTTTACAGGACGAAAAACAGCAAAAACAAAAAAAAAGCCCCCAAAAATGCAGAAACCACTTAAAACATTACAAACAGCAGAAAGTTCTCCACCTTGAGTTTCCTCTCGCCTAGAAGGACATGATCAGTTACAAAGCTGGGTCTTAAATATTTGGCGTCAGAGGAAATTGGGGTTTGAGGTGGAAATTTCTTTTTTTTTTTTTTTTTGGCCCTCCACCACCCCCCCTCTGCGGAGGACTACTTTATCTTTTATTTACTTATTTAAATAT
>JAODLD010000051.1:595867-615453 GCA_026781065.1 Mormyrops boulengeri
TCATTTGCCTCTGCCAGACCTTTTGAGAGCTTTTACTGTCATTACATTTCTCTGCATTTTAGCAGTTTTGTCAGTAGATGTAATACAAAGATTTCAAATGCATTGATCTCTATGTATAATCATTATTTCAGTTAAAATTACACATGGGTTTATGAGAGCTGTGATTTCTAAATGTCTTATGTCATATGTTTACTGCCTCTGTTATGGGTGCTGTGTAGCAAAGTGGTTTGGGATCTGTAAATGTTTGATTACGGTAGTATGTTTAACATTGATTTAATAGGCACATACCTGAACACTAATGATATCGCTATGGGTTTTTTTTTTCCATAGGACATCAAGCCAGCAGATTTGGCACGTTTTTCAGTGTTAAGCCAACTACAAAGTTCAGTCTGGTTAACTGGATTTGATGACAAGCCTGCACAAGGGAATCTGCATAGTATACAATTCACTCTACCATTAGAAATGTTTGCATTTTTAATTCTTTTTTTTTGGCTTCAGAATCATAAAGACAAAAGCCTCAAACCAAGCCATTTTGAATCAGTGAAACTACATCAAATACAAATTATACGGTTGTATATATTATAAGACTGTAATATAAATTCCATATATATTTAACTTTAAAAGCTTGTACGTGCCATTTGAAATGATGATTTCTTGCCAGAAAAGATCTGCAAATTCATCTGAGTTACATCCCAGTAAAGGGTGAGTTAAGACAGTTTTCCTAATAATACCGTGGTCATCCTGAGCAGTTTGTAAGTCATAATGGGGATACGTTTTATTTCCTGCTGTTGCTTGAAATCCTAATGTTTTTAACAAGATGTCAACTTGAAATCATAGTTGAATTTTATACATTTGTCCATGTTCCTGCTGCTTATCCTAGTCAGGGTTGGGGTACATGGAGACTGTCAGACAGCACAGGGCATGAGGCTGGGCTGTATTCTAGACTTGCTGCCACACTATCACTGGGTGCACAGTCTTGCATAATATGCTCATAAATTGTTTGGTCCCTGATGGAGATAATAGTGCTGCATTGTTTTGCTGTCTGTAAGAAAGTGTTTGTTTGTTTTATTTTTTTAAACTTCGTGTTTATAACTTATAACTTATCTAATAACTTATGTTATATAGATGCGCTGACTACAAGCAAGTAATCATTTTGATATTTTCATTTTAGGAAAAACACACAGAAGAATGGGTTTGACATTGATTTTGATTTTAAACTCAAGGAAGAATTCTGCAAGCCAGGTAAGTCTAAGGACTCCACTTTCAAAATCTCACACCAACGCAGTTGCCGCAAAATGATTGAACAGCAAAATAATTCATGTAGTACAGTGCAGACATACACTGGATATTGAAAGGCAGCTCAAATACAAATAAAGGACAGTTCTTTCCCCCTCCTCTCAGGCTCTTCACACTTGTAGATCACCACCTTCATATGCGGATTCACTGACAAAACCTGTACTCAGTGCCTTGTTTGGGGGGTTGGTTTAGTAAATCATTTTGCTGAAACTATGTTGGTGCGGGACTTCACAAGTGGATTTCTTAAAGAGTATATTGGAACCTGTCTGATCTGTGGTTTGTACACGTGTAAGAATTTTTCTCCTTGTTGCACAAGGTCAAATGAGAAATTGGGTGGGACTTGGCATGTGCTGTCGCGCTACTTGATTTAACCAAATCTCTGAATTGAACTAGGCAGTGATTGACAGCTCATGTTGCATCTCACTTAATCTAGATTTTAAGGCTTTATCTCTCCCTTCACTAACAAGGCTTCTGTTTACAGTCACAGACTACTCAAAGGAGCTTCCTGAGTTAGTGAAGAAACACAAAGGGTCTAAAATCCCACTAGAGGAACCAAAAGGCTATGCAGTCAGAATCGCAGATCTGGATGGAACCGTCTACTGGGGAAGAGATTATATGCTGAGGAGCTGGAGTGAGCTGTACCTTCCTGAGTCAACGGAGATGGTCGTCATCGGTGCCATCGATAACTTCCCATCTTTGGCAGAGGGGCTGCAGCTCATCGTGCTGGTAGACAGCCAGGGCAAAGTCTACTTCTATGAGAATGAGGTCCTGCATCTTATAGCCGGTAGTTTGAAAGACTTCTTCAAGAAGGGTGCAACTTTTCCTCCCATTAAGAGCCACGAATATGGACAGTACATTGAACCAGAGGTGATGTATAATGATCATACTAAACTTTGTTTTTGAAAACCATCTGTTTGTTTTATGGAAAAAATATAAAATTATATTTATGATCAGCTGTAAATTTCTTGCAGTCTGAAGAGGAGTATTTGAGCTTCTCAAAGACAGACAAAAGTTCAGAGGACTTCGTGCAGAAGAAGGACGAGGATGTAAAACAACTGTTGGACTTCTTTCGCCATTTCTCGACCTTGAGTAAATAGGATCTATGCAACTCCTTTCACAGCACAGTATTGCTGTAGAGTGTAAACTTGTATATATAAATGAAATGTAAATGTAACCCCCCCCCCCCTTTCAGCCACCAAAGGGTGTACACTGGACTATAAAAGAAATTAAACCGAACAAGATCCTGGGTTCCCAGTTCTCAGTAAAAGTGGCTGTGATTCCCTGTTTCCCTGAACCAAAATTGAAAATATACATATCAGAAGTAGTAGCGCAGTGCCTCCACTGTGGAAATATTAAACTGAAACGAAGCTATTCAGTATATAACATATTCCCCTAGAATATTAAAAAAACAGATGCACATCCTCAGTAAAACACATTCAATACTTAAACATAACCTGGACCATTTATTGAGCCCAGTGCAGCAAGGAAAAAAAGCTCCAGTATGAACACTAAGTAAAGTAAGGAGAAAATAAAGAGCAGTGTACATTTAAACTAAATTTACATTTCACTGCAATGCCAGGAAAGTATATAAAAAAACCCGTTGCACGACGTAACACGTTGTGGCCCATTTGTTGGTGCACTTTTATCCTTTCCAACAAAGTTACCAAACTCCGCGCAGCGTCATGTTGCCGACACACTTGCAGCCGAACACCTCCGGGTCTCCGGCACACCGGTCACTCTCCTCCGAGGGCGGATCTGCCGCCTGGCAGCGGAACACGGCAGCAAAACTCCGGACAACCCTTTTCGGAGGGAGGAAACAAAAACCCGCTCCCAATCTCCGCACGATGTCTTCCCCTCTTCTCTCTCTCCTCTTCTTTTTTTTAAACCCACCAAGAAAACCCGCGATCCTTAGTCAATCATTTTCTCATTGGTCCATTCGTGTCTAATTAGCAACCCATCAACATGGATGAAAATGATTGGCCAATATTATAGCAACTCTTGCCACGGCATTCTGGGTAATGTAGTCACAGTACACAACACGGCAACATCACAAAAAAACAAAGCACAGTAGAATGACAAAACCAAAATATGCAATTCTCTAACATTTTCACAGGTCCTTACATAAGTATGAAGAGAAAAGCTGGGTTGCTGCTGGAAGAGGTGTTGGTGTAGCCAAGAGGTTAGCCCATCCCGTGGTCTGTGTGGATCCCAGTGCCTTAGTGCAGTGACAGAGACACTGCTGTAAATTGTTGCTGTCCTTCAGATGAGACGTGAAACTGAGGTCCTGTCTCAGGTCATAAAAGATCCTCAGGCATTTTTCGAAAGAGTAGGGATGATACCCTGATGTCCTGGCTGAATTGCCTACTGTGACCCTATCAAATCCCGCCTTCTAATAATCCCTTATGTCTAATTGGTGAATTCTCTCCTGCCTCTTCACCACCTTAGCTGCTGTGTGGTGATAGTACTGGCGCAGAATGGCTGCTGTAGCATCATCCAGGTGGGGGCTACACAGTGATGGTGTTTGAAGTTGCCCCCCATTGCATCTGCAAAGTGCTTTGGGTGTCTTGAAAAGCGCTATATAAATGCAACTTTCATTCATTCATTTCTTTCCCTCTCATTCAAATATTATTTTCAGTAGGGTTTCCATTGTGTTGTTGAACTTGCTAGTTATTTATCACCCAACCACAAATCTAACTGGCTGTGTTTTTGCTACTTTCTTCTACTGAACCTCCACACACCAGTCGTATCACTGCACACAATGAAATTTCCAGGGTGCTCGTATCTTCTGCGCAGTGATGCGATAGTTGTGTGGAGTTTGGTAAAAGGAAATAGTTTGTCGTGAGCAGTATAATGTACAGATTCTGTGGATTATCTTCAATAACCGGGTCATTATTTCTGGTAAGAGACATTACTGTTGAATATGTATTTATCTGATGAATTTATCACCACATAAAGAATGCCATGCCTAGAATGCCAGTGGATTGGCACGTTGTCCAGGTATTTAGAGTTGGTCAGTGGAATTGAGGGGTTTGTGGTGCTACTCCAGTCCCATAACTCCTGGCGTCTGCCGTTACTGCGGTGGGTTTCCTGTTGTAAAACACCAGGGTAGGTGAGGTTATAAGGAGTGTTTTGATTTGTTGGAATGCTGTCTGTTGTGTTGGACCTCATCCACGCTGTCTTGGGCTTCAACAGTTTGTATAGCGGCTGTCCTACTATTGGCAGATTGGGGACATATTTCCTTAAATAATTCACCTTGCGGAGGACTCTCTAGTTCCTGGACGTTCCCTGCTGAGCGGGTGAACTTGATAATTGCTGTTACTTTAGTTGGGTCGGACCGTATGTCCTCTGCATCGATCTCATGGCCCAGGAAGTGCAGTTTCTCTTGCCGAGGCTTGCACTTTTCTGTGTTAAGCTTTAGCCCAGCCGTTCTGTCGTTCTATGACCTTCTGCAGGTGCTGGTCATGCTCCACCATGTCCCTGCCATAGATGATGATGTCGTCCATGTACACGGCTGTACTTTTCATACCGTCGAGTGTCTCCACCATCTTTCTCTGGAATATCTCTGGAGCACTGGAGATTCCAAAAGGAAAGCGTTTGAAGCAGTATCGGGCGAATGGTGTGATGAATAGAATGGTATTTGCCAAAATTGCAAATTGCAAGTGACGAGAACACATACACACATACACGGACTTGGTGAGTGAAGGCTGCCGTGAGTTTGCAAAAGAGCACTTGGATGTTCCACAGCACTACTGGCAAAATATTCTGTCGGCAGATGAAACCAAAGTTCAGTTGTTTGGAAGACCCAGACAATACTGTGTGGAGAAAGAGGCACAGCACACCAACGTCAAAACTTCATCCCAACTGTGAAGTATGGTGGAGGGGGCATCATGGTTTGGGGCTGCTTTGCTGCATCAGGGCCTGGACAGACTGCTGTAATCGAAGGAAAAATGAATTCCCAAGTTTATCAAGCACTTTTGCAGGAGAACTTAAGGCCATCTGTCCATCAACTGAAGCTCGACAGAAGATGGGTGACAATAACATAACTTTACAAGAATTGTTTCAACATACCCTAAACCTAATCCAATCATACCAATCCTTTATATCACCACCAACCATGAATACCCCTCCATCAACTTGATACTAAACGGTTTCCTTGTCCATGTAAAGAACCACCATGCCTTGCTGCTACTGATAAAAATGCAACCATTTTATAATATGAATAGCACTGTCACTGAGAAATGTGATCTAGCAGGTTAATAGTGAATATTAAACATATCTACTGACTATACTGCATGTAGGTCAAAGTTAACATCTGTCAAGTAGTTTGTCATAAAATATAATTTTTTGTTTTGAACATTGACAAACACTACTCAAGAGTTAATGCAGTACTGTAGTTCATATTCGATTCACATGGGGCGTTTTTCCACCGCACCAGGTACCGTACTTTCGGTACTTCCATAAAGTGCCAAAAGTATGGTACTTCTTTCGTGTTGGCGTAAAAATGGTACCGGCGCCACATGACATCATCAGTGACCGCCCCCTGACCGACATCATCACAAAGCGCAATTTAAATAATAATAATTAAAAAAATAGCCCAAAATTAAAACTAACGGTTTAGGCTGGAACTATAACTGTACTGCCCAAGTATGTGAAATGATCTGTCTTCAATGGTCTGTTCATTGATGGTGACTGGAGCTTACTGGGTGGAGTTCACTTGCAAGCTCTTGGTCTATGTGATGTTAATCTCCAGTCCTGTGGCCCTGGTGACAATACAGAGTCCGTCTTTGCCTTAATGTGCTGGTCAGTTTATTGCTGGAAATTGCGGTTTATTGCTATGTCATGTTATGTCAGCCTCTATCACAGCATAAGAGGACCTACAGGGTGAGTTTGGGAGCAAAAGGTCTATCATGTTATGTCAGCCTCTATCACTGTTGTACTCAACTGTTGGAAGAACTGATGAATGCCTTCTGTGTTTCATGACGTGTTTGAGAAAGTGAATCATCCACGGCAACACAAGTAAATGTTTTGACAGAGGAAACAAAGGTCTATCCAGTGGTCTTAAGTTCTGACTGTAGGCTTCTTCTCCATGTCAGGACTGGTCTTCCTCTTTTCCCTGGTGGATTCCAGTCCAAGGCATGGTGTGGAATGATTGTCTGCTCCCTGTGTAGGGTGTGCCCAATCCACCTCAACTTTCTCATCTGGATGGTGTAGACAATGGGTTGCTGCCAGGTTCTCTGTCAGACCTCCTGACTGGAGATTGGCTCTGGTCTGCTGATGTGCAGGATTTGTCAAAGCATGTGTTGATGAAGACTTGCAGCTTGTGATCAAGGCACTTGGTCCATTTGCAGGTCTCCACCCCATATAGCAGCACAGACTTAACATTTGTCTGAAACACCGATAAACTCGGTATGAGGACTGAGGTTCTTGTCCCTCCATCCTGGTTTCAGGACATCAAAGGTCTGACATGCTTTGGCAATCCAGGTATCTTCATTTGTTTCTCTGATTTTGCTAACTATACTGCCCAAGTATGTGAAATGATCTGTCTTCAATGGCCTGTTCATTGATGGTGACTGGAGCTTACTGGGTGGAGTTCACTTGCAAGCTCTTGGTCTATGTGATGTTAATCTCCAGTCCTGTGGCCCTGGTGACAATACAGAGTCCGTCTTTGCCTTAATGTGCTGGTCAGTATATGACAAGAGTCCAGTATCACTGAAGGGTTCCAACAGATCAGCGTTATGGATGAGTCTGTAACTGGCGTCTTCGTAGAGGCAGTTTATGATATTGACAATTTTCTGAGGGATGCCATGATAGCAAAGAACTCTCCTATCCACTACATGGAATGCCTTCTTGTAGTTGATGAAAAAAATGTAGAGTGAGGACTGCTGCTCCAGCAGCTGTTCTACGATATGGAGAGTTGCTATCGGATCTGAACAAGATCTCCCAGCTCAGAACCCCACCTATTCCTCTCTTAGCTTAGTACAAGTGTCTGCTCTAATCCTCTCGAGGATTACCCTGGCAAAGACCTTGCTTGGATGGAACAGGAGATGGATTTCTCTCCAATCCTGGCAGTCGGTGAGGTCTCCCTTCTTTGCAAGTTTGACTATGTAGCCCGTCCTCTATTCCTCTGGTATCTCCTCTCTCCCCCAAGTGTGTTGTAATAAGCTAACCATGATGTCTGCTGTTGTTCTCGGATCTGCTTCCAGAAGGATGTTGTCTGATCTTACAGTCCTCTTCGTTCGTATGTCTGAAAGTTCGTAAGTTGAACGTTTGTAAGTAGAGGAGTGTCTATATATTTAAGTAACCTATTAGTTGTATCAACATTGCCTATAATCAGTGACTTTCAAATCAAATTAATTCAGTGCAATTCAAAAACTTTTTGACAATATTTATTGTCACGTGACGTAGAACTTCGGCCAGCTGGCTGGAGTGAGATTTTCAATTCGAGATGTCTGCACACACGTATAAATACGCTTTTGACGTAGCTAATTTTAAGTTTAAAATTGAATAATATAGATTTTTCGTAAGATTTCCTGCGTCCGTCTGAAAGCGTGTGTGTCACGCCAGATGCTTGAGATTTGGCAACCCTGAAAACTTACTTTTTTGTTTCACCTGAGTTGATTTATGTAACAAATCACATCAGTTTATACTGTTGTTAAAAAGCATAAACTTAAACGAACATTAAATCACCAATAAACTATGTTTATATATCCAACATGTTATATAATACACACTGGGTTTGAAAACTTTTCAGCTTTACGATTTCAGGACAGATCAGCCACTCTCTTAGGAACATTACGGCTTTTTGGTTGCGGGTCTTAGCTTCACTGCTGTTATTAACACTAATGGCACATTTACACAGACAAAGGGCTGCAAACGCTGAACTACGTCTTGCTTGGCGGTCAAAGGTGTTTGACGTTCATTGGCGTGGGAAACAGCGGTTCTAGTGTTTAACCACTACCGAATAGACTACAAAAGCTGCGCCAGTTTAAATAGAAGCGCCCCGTAAGGTTTTAAATCATAAGTTTCTGTTCTGCCTACTGGTCCGGGTCCGTATGGGACAGCTTCTGGGTCCGGACCCGGACCGCGGTCCACCTGTTAGTGACCGCTGGTGTACAGGGTCTTCAAGTCATTTGTCTAAGCTGCATCCTCGGCGTCTGTGGCTAGTCTGTCTACTAACTCCCTTTTGTCTCTTCTCGCAGTCATTCTTGACTTCCTTGTCCTTCAAGTTGTACTCCCAAGCCTCTCATTCTTGGTTCTGCTCTCTCACTCAAAGCGAAAATATGGGAAGTGCATTTTGACCCAATAAAACACATGGAACTGTGTTTTGAGAAAAACGTTACGTGATGGTCAAAAATGTTCATTTTTTCAATCAGTGCCGAAAAATATATAAAAATCCATCTATTTTCTGGAACCACTGAATCCCAACTGGGGTAGTGGGGAGAACCAGAGCCTATCCCAGCAACAATGGGCACAGGCAGGAACCAACCCTAGGCAGTCACTCGCCAACACACCGCAGGGCACACACACACAGGGCCAATTTACACTCACCAATCAACCTATCCTGCATGCTTTTGGACCGTGGGAAGAAACCGGAGCCCCCAGCGAAAACCCATGGGGGAGAGCATGCAAACTCCACACAGAAATGACCTGGGACCGAACCTTCTTGCTGTGAGGCAGCAGCGGTAACCACTGCGCCACTGTGCCCCCCAATTATATAAAAATCACATAAAATAATCAAAACTATTTTTTCAATGTATACTTGTGAAACCCGATAAACACACCTAAACGTTCTCACATAGATTACAGTATTAAACATGAACTTTGGTTTTTGTATTGTGGAAGATAAAAATATCACTACTTTTATTACTAATTGACCGCCCCTTGACTGAAAATACTTGTTGAAATTCTTGAAAATACTTCAAGTTGAGACTTCGTAAGGTAAAGTTTCTTTAATAGGCAGGAAAGAAGCAAGAGTGACAGTGTCCCCAAGGTGGTGACACACCGAACAAACAAAAACAGCAGTTCATATACCTTTTTCAAGCTTCCCTAAAAAGCATATTCACATTATGATTGGCTACTTCTCTAAAAAACAAATCACCTATCAAAAAGCTCATCAAATGATTGGTTATTGCTTCAAGAGGTATGTCAGTTATAATTTGTTCTACCTCAAGAGGCACATCTTGCAATAAAAAGATAAACAACCATACCAGTTATGACTGGTTATCTATGGTCTCTCCATCCTGTGATCATCACGTGACTTAAAACTCCCTAAAATGTACCTTTCTTATCACGGCACAATCTGAGCTGCTTGCCCTCCCTCATCTTGCTCAAGGTTTTCACAGAGCCCCTCCCCTATTGAATCTATACCCCCAGTGTTCATACTCCTGCTACTACTGTTATTTTAAGCTTGTATATCCTTTATGCACACAAAATATTCTGCATTAGCACAATCTATCATATTGAAATACATGATCCATAGCATGACTATCTCCTTTAACCAGTTATTTTTCATCTCAATGGGCTTGAGGTGTAACCAGAAGTTCCCCATTCGTCTCTGTTTTTTCCAACTGGCCCTATCAGTGACCCAGACACCGAGTGACTCGACCCAAAGCGTTCAGAAGATAAGCTCACACATCTCGCATACCTAGCAAGCAGCACGTTACACAATAATCTTCATGCCTAAGGCCTAAGACATTGACAGCAATGCCATAATGCCTCTCTCCCATCCTAACCCAGCAGCTGGCCTTCCACAGTATGAATATGCATACATTGATATCTGAGTGATATTTTGGGTACATGTTAAGCATGCTGGAAGGCGTACACCATCAGCCCTGATGGTTTCCTTCCAATAAGAAGGTATCTGCATTTTATTATATAATTTTTAATGCATGTTTTTTAATGTAAGTTGGTTTACAGGGAAAAAAAACAAGACAGCACTTGAAATCAAAATACAGTAAGAAAATTATTTAAAAACCATCAGTGACTTATTCAGAGATTGGGGAGTTACAGTGTAACACTGTTGTGCTATTATGGATTATAAAATCTGGCCTCTGGGTTTATGTTAAAGTTGCGTTCTTCCAGATTCTCACTCAGTTGACCTTCTCGTTCTTCACGCAATGTCATTAGAGTAGGCTCTAAGCCGGCATTCAGCTGCTGTGTTTCCTCACTAACCCTGGTCTCTCCATTCAGAAGATTACTGATGGCCTCACATTCAGCACAGTTGCCATATTGCCAGTTCTCCGTATTTTGGTCTGTGGTTGGTGGTGGTAAAAATGTAACATTTGGAAATATTTTTTGGCACTTTAAACATGGCGGCAGGGATTGGTCTTCTTTTATTTCACTGTAATTCCCTCCCTCCTTTGGAGAGCGCAGACGATAAGCTGTAGACCACACTCCATCTGGCCACGTGATTGACCTATTATGCTTGGCAGCCAAACACACAGCATGGGCCACGTTGTCATTCCATGTCTCAATGCAGGCCACAGAAATGAAAATCATCGTTGTGATTGGCCCTTTGCAACTAATGGAAGCTCCGAAGTAGTTGCGGGTTGTCTGACCACTCCGCTGAAAATTGGAGTAGCTCACGACAGCCGCCGAAAAACAAAAGTTATTTCCAGAGGGTTTACCCCCATTTATCCTAATGACCATGACATCATTGAGTTGCCGCAGCTGTTGCAGAATGACAGTTTTACTTCGGTCCCTCGATGTTTCAACAACCTCAGGAAGATATGAAAGGGTTTTAGAAAACACTTTTCGTGATACACTTCTCACTTACCTAGAGATCATTATTATTATTATTATTATTATTATTATTATTATTATTATTATTATTGATTGTATTAATTGTAGCCAGTGCGCACTCTTAATATGCAGTTCAATAATATGTTATTCTTTTACATATATAGAGAACAAAAGCTAAAAAGCAGTTTGAGTTGGTATGAAATTAAAAGTTCTGTTTCATAAACAATATAATTACACCTTTGTTCCTTAAAACAGATCATGCTAAATAAAATAAACAGCATTTCAGTTTATTATGTTCTTAAGAACTGTTAACATGTCAAAGTCTGTATACAAGTATGTCAGAGATTATTCCGGATCTCTTACCACTTCCAACAGTATTGAGAAAGGAGTTCTACGGGGCAACTGGGATGTGTACGATTCGAACACATCTGGATACTTTTCAGACAGTTCTGACTTAAGTGTTTCACCTAGAATTTCTGCTGGATCAATCCTTTGTTTGTAAATGTAGCAAATGAAGAAGATGCTGTGTAGAATCTGGCAGGAAAACAGAAGACGACCATGATGTCTGGCAGACAACAGAACATTCTGAAACCTTAAACTTTAATCCATCTACATAATGTAATCCCCACTCACTTACCGGGAAAGAAACTGAATTATTTAATAAGAATCGTTTGCTTAAGTTTAGATTCAGTGGCATAATTCAGTTAAAGCACAAAATCAGTATCATCTCATTTAATAGAAGCATGTGCTAATTAAATATATAACAGCTTAATCACTGAACAGCTTTAGCCTAAGATAAGGGTTGGGGTATTAATAAATCATTTTAACAATCAAACGGTTCTGTGGTAAATTGCTAAAATTACAGTATCAGGAGGTGACTCACCTCTTTAAAGTAGCGACATCCCTTCTCAGTGCCCAAAGTGTCCCTCTTTGAGTTAATGAACTCCCAAGATTTTGTAACAAACACTTCGCCGCTTTTCACCAGTCTCTTCCTGTTTATAGCCTCAGTCCTGGAAATAAATCATAGTACATAATGAGAACCGCAGGCCAATGTCTGAGGTAAGGTCTTGTGAATTCTAAAGTGATGGTCACAAGTCACATCTTTTAAACCAATAAGGCAAACCATCTATCAACCAATCGTTTATTACAATTAATACTTATTGTCATACTCAAATAAAAAAGAACATTTTAGATAACAAATGGCAGGTTTTTGTTCATTTACAATATTTCATGAAAAACAGCAAACACCTTGTCTTTACGGATCTTTAATGGCAGTGACCCCATGATGGAATAAATGATGTTATTTTATATCACAGCTTTGTTTGATTTTCAGTTCTAAGGAGTGGACCGGAAAATCCGAATAAGGATCCAACTTCAGCCTCGTATGTAAGGGGGGTGTTCTCACTTGCTGTGAGAAATTATTTCAACTTTAACTTGGAAAAAAAGGGACAACGGCAGTAAAACTATTTCACACTATCATAGTAAAACTTTGCAGTTTGGGGGCGTCGCTACAATCAGGGCTCACGCGAAATAACAGCAGGGCTGTGAATTTTTCTATCTTGCCAGCTATTAAGTTGTTAACGTTATATTGTTACATATTAAAAACAAAAACGTTTTGTTACGTTAGTTACATCTGTGCTATTTTCACCACTTTCAAATGTTTTTTTTTGATGGACCTTACGCCCAAAAATAAGGAGGCATAAAATTTATGTTATAACTTAGTGTTATGTGGAAACTATTTGCGTGGTACAACCAATTACTTTATAGTAGTTCTTTACAGTAGTATAGTAAACTGGAACGTAGGAGCAGTTTATGTTCACCGTACGTAGGTTACGATCAAACTTATGCTTAGCTGGTGCAACCCACTGCTGGACCGGAGGCAGAGCTGGAAAGTTCAGATAAAAGCTGTCCATTTGAGTACCCTGTCAATGTGACTCTTTATACTCCGACTTGTGGTTACCTGACTATCAGGAGGTACATCAGGCTAAACCAAAAAATATTAGTGCTGCTTAGACCCATGCAACCTGGCAGCAGTAACGAGAGGAGACCGCTTTAACTAAGCAGCGTATCCTGGGTCTGCCCCGGGGCCTCCTCCCAGATGGACATGCCTGAAGCATCTCCCCAGGGAGGCATCATACATAGATGTTCAAACCACCTCAACTGGTTGTTTCCAATAGGGAGTAGCAGCGGTTCAACTTTAAGCCCCTCCCGAATGTCAGAGCTCCTCCCCCTGTCTCTAAGGCTGAGCCCAGACACCCTATGGAGGAAACTCATTCCTGCCGCTTGTATCTGCTATCTCATCGTTTCGGTCACTACGCAGTGCTCATGACTATAAGTGAGGGTAGGAACGTAGATCGACCAGTAAATCGACAGCTTTGCCTTCCAGCTGAGCTCCCTCTTCACTATGACAGAATAGTCCTCCAGGTCACTCTCTTTTTGAACTGCTGCCCTCAGGCAGACGGTGAGTGATGAAAACAAGGACCAATAGACTAAAGAACAGATTCTATCCCAAAGCCATAATAGCACTTAATATGGCAAAAACGTGAACTTTGTGCAATATGAAGTAGTTTTTTAATTTTTTTTTTGCACTGGAAGTTGGGCATTCAAATTTCCTCTACAGTTCAGTGGTGGGTGGGAGAGGAGCTCCATGATTCCCTCTGCTGTCCTCACTATCCAGTACAGGGACTTGCTCTCAGCGACACTGCAGTTCCTGAACCAGACAGTCATATAACCAGGAGAGGGTGCTTTTGCTGGCCCCTTGGTAGAATGTGGTGAGGATGGGAGAGGGGAGGCTGGCCTTGTAGGAGGTGGAGACGCTGCTGGGCTTTCTTGGTGTGCAGGGTCCAGGAGGCTACGGGAGGACCTCAACATGGTCCAACAGGGTCCAGGAGAGGATGCCTGCCATGTGTATTCCCAGGAAATTCACACTGCTGTCTGTCTCAAGAGTGGAGCCATTGATGTTCAAGGGACAGTGAGCAGCAGGGTATATATAGTTTGTTGTCCCGATGCCAGTCCACCAGATGTTTGACCTCCGCTCAGTTTACAGACTCATCATTGCTGCTGAAGAGCCCCACCACTGCTGTATCATCTGCAAACTTGTGATGTGGTTTGAGCTGTGCTGGGCCCGTCATGCATCGGGGCAGAGTAAGCAGAGGTGGTCATAGCAAACAGCCCTGGGGGGCTCCTGTGTCCAGTCTGAGGACCCCGGAGCTACTGTTTCCTACAGAGACAGACTAAGGGTCTGTCAGTCAGGAAGTCCAGGGTCCAGTTATAGAGGAGGGTGTTCATGAGCAACAGGTTCACCTTCCCTACCGGCCTCTGCGGGATGATTGTGTTGAATGTTGAACTGAAGTTAATGAACAGCATTTGGACATAGTTGTCCTTTTTTGTCCAGGTGTGAGAGGATGAGGTGGAGAGCAGGGGAGATGGCATCAAGGAAAGCTGAACCTTTTGGGCATGAACACCCACCTCTATAATTGATTCCTGGATTTCCTTACTGATAGACCTCAGTGTTTTCAGTTCATTAATGCAACAATAATGTCTGCATGGACAAACTTGTAAGTCAAATGACGTGATGACGCGTTGTGAGGAGGTTAAGCAACCCTTCTGATGTCCGTTATACGTTTTAAATGTACTCCACAGAGGTTACCAAGGTTCTTTGTGTCCACAGCTGTGAATTTAAAAATGTATGTCATGTAACTCCAGTGACATTGTGATTAAAATGGAAGATTTTTTAATGCCTGAACCATGGGGGTAAGGTGACCTTGGCAACTATTTAAAATCAATGATATGATGTCAGGATTGGTCCCTGTCCTGCCTTGGTCCAAGTGTCATTTCATCACTTGGCCAGCAGGTGTTGCTGGTCATCCCAGTTCCTGTCATTTCCCAGATTGGTAGCTCCTAGTGTTTCCTTGTTCTCCTGGTTGATGTGTGGCTTAATGGGCTAAGCAGCCAGCCCCCATCCAGTTTCCTGGGTTTGAAGTTGGCCTCATCATGTTTGTGTTTATTTATCATTTTTGGTTCTTGTATTATTCCTGTTGTTGATTTCTGCTTGGTTCCTTGCTTTGTAAATTTCTTTTATTCCTGCTTGTACCCCAGTTTTGTAAGCCTTGTTATTCTGGTTTCTCCTAGTGTTTGAGCTCTTAAGTATTTGATATAACCCTCACCTGTGTCTTGTTCCCAACCCTAGTGTTTGGTTAATTGTTTTGGTCTGCACCTGTCCCTCATGTAGTCCTTGTTATCTGTGTATTTAAGTGCCTGTCCTCATTCTAATGGTCGTTGTGTTCAATTGTGTTACCTTGTGGTTGCTACTGTGTCTTAGTTCCTGTCATTAGTGTTCTTCTTCTTGCTCGGTTCCCATGTCTTCCTGGTTGTAGTTTTAGCATTAGTTTTCCATGTACTTAGTTTAAGTTAGTTCTTGTTTTGTCTGCTATGTTTTGACCCCTTATGGTCCTTTTGTTTTCTGTTCTGTTTTGTTTAATAAACGCTGTTTGTTGAGAGCCGCTACATGGATCGTTCCTCCTTCATCATGCCATAACGTATGAAAGTTAAATGGGATTATCTTGACAAAAATTACCCAGCCCTTACAGTGAATAACACCAGTGGTATGAAGATATTGTGTGCAGCCCGAGAAACAATTATCAATAAATTTATTACATTTAAAAGTATGGACTCACCTAGTAAGTGTTTGAAGTTTTTTCTCCATGATGACTTGACTCAGGTAAGCAGTTTCTCAAATATTTGCCAAATGTTGAAATTTGGTTGTGTGATGAGCTGTTTCACAGGTATAGAGCAAATCTGAAACATGATAGAATTAGAAAAATCAAACAAATCTTGAAAGAAACATGTTATTGGAGAATGGAGAATGACCCATATATTACTGCTCTATAAAATACAGATATAATAGGTCTGGCTGAGGCATGAACTAAGTAAATGGTTACTTTGATACAATCAAAAAAATCGTCAAAATATCAATTTTGAGTGTATTAAGGATAATTTCTGGAATGTGATTAAGGAAAATATACAGATATTTACTAGAGATGGAATAATATAATTTTTTTCTGGTCCAATCAGATATTAAAATTCTGAGTGTCTGCCAATACTGACACCAATCCCAGTACAACAATAGGGAAGTACAAGAGTATTTACAATCACACAACAAGGGGCTATTTACAGTTGCTCCCGAGCATGTCAAGATAAGCGAATCCCCTACAACATGTTGATGATATTCCTTAGATGTGACTGTTGAATGCTGGGTGGGACTGAGATTTCAGTAGGTTACTGCGCCTTGGGCCAGTTACTTTTTTGAACTTTCATACAATGCCATGAATAGTAATTAAATATAATTTTCTTTAACTGCCAAAGCCAACACTAAATAATTTTTCTATATTTTTTTACCTTAAAAGGTTTTCTGTTTACAGTGTTCAGTGATCCTCCGAAGTCCGCTCGGCAACTGAAAGCGGAACTAAACGGAAATTATAGGCGTGGTGAAACTTCCGTCTATCCACAGACTGTATATACGTTAATTTCGTTAAAAAAAAGGTTTTATTTAGACGACCTATTTTTTACTCCTTTTGCAACGAATAATAATTTCATTGGAGACTTAGATATGCAACAGAAAAAATATGTATTTTGGTGTTTTTATGAAAACAGCGCAGCGCAGGGACACCCGAAGCATCACAAGACAGGTTTCTAACTAGATGCTTGAGTTGGCGCTTCCAATCTTAAGAACTATGGTCCCTCTCAGAAGATTTTGAGAATAACTTATATCGATATATTTAATGATTCCTACAAATACTGGGGTGACTTTCTGGGAGGTTTTGAAATGGCTAAACTAACACACTGTAACAGAAATCATATATCACTTTTACACTAACGTGAATATCATTTAAACATATTTTTCCTTAACTGACTTAGTTTTTTGCACAGTACTTTACATACTTTTTTGAATAATTACCTTACAGGATTTCCTGATGGTCGCGTTCCGTGTTCCTCAGACGTGTCCGCCCAGTGAGAAACGAAACGAAATTCCGTGTTTCGTGCCGTAAGATTCGGGAGGTTGTTCTGCAGGTTCTCCAGACGTACCCCGGAGATGAGCCAAGGGCCATTGCGCAGAATCGGTGCCGCGACGAACACATTCCTATACGGAAGCTGCGAATAAGAAGCTAACTTAAGCCGCGGAATAAGATGCTGCAAACTAGATGCCAAACGAACCAGAATCCCTGAATAAGTATCTAGACTGAGTGAACATGAGTGAGTGAACATGCCGTCACTAAACAATAACAAACGAAACATACATACAACAATAGTCTGATATCTGCGATTTTTTATTAGTACCAACGCCCCCTCCCCCTCCATCACATTGCCCTCAAGCCAAACCTCTTGACGCTACAGGAAACAATGTACTTTGTCATTTAAGGCACGTAAAACGAAATTGCATTTCTACGGAGCAGTATGCATTGTGAATAATTAGTAAACATGCATGTAAACACACTGTGCAAATAACAGAAAGTGAAGTACAAATAAGCTTTCATCAGCATTTATGGGGGTGGGTGGGAGTTGAGATTCTGATTGATTGGGGAATAAAATTGTTGCAGAACCTGGTGGGGGTGGACGGAATTCTCCGGAACCGTGTTTCAGATTGAAGGTGGGGTGACCTGGCATTTTGACAGATGCAAGGGGTCACATTGGGTGGAGTGAGCTTTGGTGCCGCAGTGTTTGTATGTGTCCCTGCAGGTGAGGAGGAAAAGTTCCTGTGATTGTCTCTGCTATCTCCACTATTGACTGGAGGAACTTACGGCCTGAGGCTTTGCAGTTCCTGTACCAGATGGTGATGTTAGGATGGTCTTTATGGTTCATCTGTAGAAAGCTATGAGACCTAGAGGGGGAAGGCAGTGAAGGTGCTGCTGTGTCTTCCTGGTATGGTAGGTGTTGTTAGTCCAGGACTCTGCCTCAGAACTTGCCTGAAGCCTATTTAATATCAGGTTTGTCCCATACAGGAGTTGTTTTTGAATGATTCCTCTGTATACAACAGTGCTTTATTAAGAACTAGTGGGTTATACGAGATATTAATCACACACATGACGCAGCATGTTTCTTTTTGAGAAACATTTCCCATCGCAGTCTTATGTCACTGGGAAACAAGGGAGGTGGTCTATGGATCTCATATCCGAGTGTAGTTGCTTGCCTATTAAATGACACAGGGCTCTGCACACATTTCAACTGCTTGTCACTGTCGGAATTCTGGCATGCTTGCAGTGGAGAATTTCCACTGCAAACTGAATGGGATCACAATAAATACAGTGCTGCCGTTCCACTATTTCTGCAAAGCAGGATTCTCCCACATTACGGCGACCAAGTGTCTGAATAGAATGGCAGCTAAAAACAGTCTGCAAGTGTCAGTCATCAGTTCCTCCTCAGTTTGACCAATTAGCTGCAGGGAAGCAGACACACCCATCAAAACTTTTATATGTTAGTTTACAGAACTTAGTTCTCCACTTTCCCAATTTTCTTTCTTTTGCCAAATCTCTTTTTACCAAATCTCTAAGGGCTATGGCTTAATGGATCCTGGGATGGAAGATTTTGACAAGCCTTTTAGAAAAAAGTTGATGTATTAAAACATATCTTAAAATATAGATTCAATCGTAACTTGCCGAAAAGTTTATTGATTGCAAATTTAATAAATGGCACCTGAATCCAGGTACTTGGTTAAATTGTTCCAAGTTATCACTTAAGTTTTAGACTTTACTGTAAAGTAGTTGAGGTATGGATTTACAAGCAAGAAGTTCAGGGCAATGGTATAAAGTTTCCCAAATAAAAACAAAAGCATATGAAATATAACACACCTTATATATGTTATACATTAAAATACAAAAATGCTTAGAATTTTAATGGAAAACCACACAAAAATGAAGTACTGCATTTCTTTTTGCAATAATTCCATCTCAAGGTTTCTATTTAATGCTGATTTTTTTACCATCAAGCATTTCCTCATTAATCAGGTGCACTGACATAAATGATTTACAGAATGCATGGTTACTCATTTCTACAAAAAGATAGATACACAGAGGGAAAATCATCTAAAAAGGATGCTTTACGTTTAAATTTTTTTTTAAAAAAAAACAAACAGCCCATGCCATGCAGTTAGATTTTTGGATGGGTGTTAAATAGCTAGTAAGTTCTACAACACAACACTAATCCTACTGAAATAACATTTTGAATGAGAGGGAAACAAATGCTCACTTCATATTTCATTCAAATATACAAGTTTACACTCTAGAGCAACTATTTTTTTACATCCTTGTTCTTGTTCTGCTGTCTCATAAGATTATTAATGAAACAGATGGTTTTCATAAACAAAATTCCATATGATCATTACACATCACCTCTGTTACAGGCACTGTGCATATTCATAGCTCTCAATGGGAGGAGACATCGCACCCTTCTTGAAGAAGTCATTCAAACTACCGGCTATAAGATGCAGGACCTCGTTCTCATAGAAGTAGACTTTGCCCTGGCTGTCTACCAGCACGATGAGCTGCAGCCCCTCT
>JAODLD010000051.1:622506-635292 GCA_026781065.1 Mormyrops boulengeri
GATTTCAAGCAACAGCAGGAAGTAAAAACTATCCCCATTATAAACTGCTAAGGATGACCACGGTATTACTGGTAAAAATGTTTTAACTTACCTTTTATAGGGATTGAAGTAAGATGAATTTCCATTTATTGTCAGGCAAGTAGTTCTCATTTCAAATGGCATGTACAGGCTATTAAAGCTAAAAAATACAACTCTCTATAATATATAGAAATTCCATATATAATACACTATATGGACAAAAGTACTGGGACACCTGGCCATTATACCCTCAGGAACTATAGGCATCAGTACGGAGCTGGTCCCCCATTTGCAGCTGCCGCCCTTCTGGAAAGGCTTTGCACAAGATTTTGAAGTATGTCTGTGGGAATTTTTGCCCGTTTGTCCAGAAAACTATCTGTGTGGTCAGGCACTGATGTTGGACGTGAAGGTCTGGCTCACGATCTCCATTCTAGTTCATCCCAAACGTGTTCGATAGGGTTGAAGTCAGGGCTCTGTGCAGGCCAGTCAAGTTCATCCAAACCAAACTCAACCAACCATGTTTTTATGGACCTTGCTTTGTGCACTGGGGCACGGTCATGCTGGAACAGAAAAAGTCCTTCCCCAAACCGTTCTTGATATGCTGAAGCATTAAGAGTTCCCTTCACTGGATCTAAGGGGCCAAACCCAACCCCTGAAAAACAACCCCATACCATTATCATTCCTCCACCAAACGTTACAGTTGGTACAATGCAATCAGGCAGGTAACGTTCTCCTGGCATCCGGTAAAGCCAGATTTGTCCATCAGACTTTCAGACAGCGAAGCATGATTTGTCCCTCCAAGGAACATTTTCCCTGCTCCAGAGTCCAGTGACGGCAAGCTCTACACCATTCCATCCGATGCTTTAAGGACTGTCACTAGCGATTATATCAATGATCTAATAATTAATCTGATGATGATCTATCAAGTAATCGTGTATGTCTATGTGTGTGTGCGTGTGTACATAATGCAACACAATATAAACATTACAACAGGTGCAAGGCAGGAACCAAGGAACCATTGCAGGGTGCACACTCAGTCACACATATGGTCAATTTAGGCACTCCAAATCGCTTATGTTGCATGTTTCTGTACAGTGGAAAGAAATCGGAGGATCTGCGGATAAGCCACACACACATAAGTGTAACATGCAGACTCCACACACGCAACGGGGTGGTGCGCAGCGACAGTGCGACAAGGACATCATCCATACGTTCTATTAAATTCATATAGGGTATATGCATTCCCAATTGTTGTGCACCTCTGCCTTGCTGTTATTTAAAAATGCACACAAGGTGGGGGAGCACTGTGTGTAAGGAGAGTATTGGGGGCTACGGGGGGAGAGGAAGATCAGTATGGATTTGACTCATTATATGGGTTTTGAGAGGACGCTGATCAGAGGTGGAAAGTTCAGGTCCAGAAATTACAAATCCAGACCAAGATTTTGTTTCAACCAACCAGTTGAGCAGTCTGTGAACGTGACTCTTTATTCTCAACCGGTCGCTTTGGATTTGTACTTTCTGAACCTGAACTTTCCACCTTTTTAGATGAACTAAAGAAAAAAAAAAACGGCAGCATGCAAAACTGTAAACCGTATTTCTGCCGCGACCGAATTCATCGCCATTACTCTATATCGTAAAACAAAAGTGAACGGATAACAGATAAGTGCCCGTAAAGCTTACACAAGTTTCTTGTGCTTTCTTCTGTTTATCTGCTCAATAACCTTCCCAAGCGGCGCATAATGCTTGATTATTTAATTGCTTAAGATACAACAAAGCATAATAACCTGTATATTCTAGTCTGATGAGGTCACCGTGGCCTGTTAGAAATTTTTTAAGATCTTGCCATTAGATCCCTTACATCAGGGGTGGGCAATCTTATCCACAAAGGGCCGGTGCGTATGCAGGTTTTCGGTGGTCACTAATTAGGGGACTGATTGGCTGAAGAGTCCCAAAAAGGTTATCCCAAAAACCGGCATACACACCGGCCCTTTGCAGATAACATTGCCCACCCCTGCCTTACATAAAGGAAGATCATATTTATCTAGCTCACATTTTAATAGCCTCACGCTTTTTATGCAGAGCACTCAGAGCGGATAAATCCAGTTTGCTAGTTTACTTGAACTATATGCTATATGGCATGATGCATGCAATTCTGACATAGGGTATAACTGAGTTTCGGCAGTGGTTTGGGTGTAGAGACCATGGTTCTGATCTGATGGTTAGCATTAGTAATGCCTGTATTAGTGTAATTAGCACCAGTAGTAAATATACCAATACCTAACAGCTTTCAAAAATGCAGTACCTTTGCAGTACCAGTATCCCGTGCAAAAAGAAGACTTCAGACAAAACCTTTTTGTTTTGCGATAATTTGAAGTACACCCATAATTATGTAGTGATATCGAAAGAACGCCCTGGTTATAATGAAGTGAAATGTTTCGGAAACCAAAAAGGTAATTTCATTAAAATAATCCAAAAAAATAAAATATGCATTGATTTAAAATATTAATGTTGACGCTGAAAACTGACTACGATGACTAATCGTGGCGGCCCTAGATGCTAGGCATTGTGCTTGGTGATGTGAGGCTTGCATGCAGCTGCTCGGTCATGGACGTCCATTCCATGAAGCTCCCGGCGCACAGTTCTCGTACTGAGGTTAATGCCAGAGGAAGTTTGGAACTCTGCAGTTATTGAGTCAACAGAGCGTTGACGACTTTTACTCACTATGCGGCTCAGCACTCGTCGACCCCGAGCTGTCACTTTACGTGGTCTGCCACTTCGTGGCTGAGTTTCTGTTGTTCCTAAACGTTTCCACTTTGTAATAATATAACTTACAGTTGACCGTGGAATATCTAGCAGTGAAGAAATTTCACGAACTGACTTCTTGCAAAGGTGGCATCCTATGACAGTACCTCGCTTGAATTCACTGAGCTCTTTAGAACGACCCATTCTTTCCACAAATGATTGTAAACCTGACTGCAGGGCTAGGGGCTTGATTTTATACACCTGTGGCAACGAGTCTGAATGAAACACCTGAATTCAATGATTAAGAGGTGTGTCCCAATACTTTTGTCCATATACTGCATGTACAGCTGTATAATTTGTATTTGATGTAGGTGGCTTGGTTTGAGGACCTTGCTTTTATGATTCTGAAGCAAAAAAAAGATTCAAAATGCATACATTTCTAATGGTACAGAGAGTTATACACGATGTAGATTCCCTTGTGCAGGTTTGCTGTCAAATCCAGGCAACGAAGTTCAGCTTTGAATAGTTGGTGTAACACTGAAAAACGTGCCAAATGTGCTGGCTTGATGTCCTACGGAAAAAAAGCATAAAGATATTAGTGTCCAGGTATGTGCCTATTAAATAAGTCAAAGATATAACAGCAATCAAACATTTACAGATTCCTAACCACTTTGCTACATGCCAACCATAAAACAAGAGGTAGTAAACATGACACACACATTTAGAAATCACAGCCGTCATAAACCTACATGTATAAAATAATTTTAATTGAAATAATGGTTATACATACAGATTAATACATTAAAAAGACATATTACAACCACTAACAAAATTGCTAAAAATGCAGAGAATCATGACGGCAAGAAAAACTAAGAGTTCTAAACAACAAGGGAAGTAACATCAAAATGAAAAATGCTGGAGGGAAACCACGCAGTTCCAAGATATCTACTCAAGAGAGAGAAAAGGCCACTAGGATTCCATTGCCACAGAGAGACCTGCGTGCTTATTGTTCCAATTCAGGACAACCACTGTGGAGGCTGCTTCCCACGAGTTGCATGGAGAGAAAAATGAGCTTCACCAAGCGTGCAACAGTCCAAAAACATGGGACGTTAGGGCTCACTTTAGGTGCACCGTGGGGCCAGGTTATGCAAAGACAACAACACGTTTAAACAAGCGACTTAAACATAAAAAAAGTTCTGTAATAACCGCATCAATCGAAATGGCCCACAAATAGAAATTTACATTTTCAAGTCTTCACAGCCGCTGTCAATTTTCACCTTCTGCTCGAATTCACCTCTAACTTGGACAAACGAAATACACAGGTACGGCTATACACAAGTCTCCTTACCTACTAGTGTGGGAGGAAATGTCTTACGTCTTCAGCAAACGTTCACACACCCTATCCGCGACCCTCTAATGGCGGTCCGGAATCTGTGGTATGTTTCGTTTTTCTAACAACAATTACACTTCCGGTGTGTCATTTCCGGTGTTTCTTTCTAAAGTTTAGAAGTCCAGATGCACTTTTCACACATCTTTCAAGGTATACGGAGAAAAAGAAAAACACACCACGTTTAGAACTTAATATTAAGAGAGCATGGAATATTTCTCATCTTCTGTTCGAATTCACTTGTAACCTGCTAGAGTGGAAGTGTCTTATTCCTTCAGCAAACTGCGCACACTCCTCCGCACTCCTCTTCTGCATGTCTGATAAGTTTCCATAGTACAAAGGAAGCTGTCAATAATCGATTGCAACACGCATGCGCTGTTTTAAATGTATTGCTTTTATTTTTACCCTACATGAATGCATATACTCTGTGTAACTGAAACTTACAATTCGTTACTACTACTTTCTCATTTATATCCATGAACGTGCGGGGAGGCTGGAGGTGACTGAGCGCCGACCACTTTTACCGCACTATTTAATGTGAATCTGTGCGTGAGCTTTATAGGTACTGAGTTCCTTTGACATATCAATATACGTGCCCCTCAAAAGATCTATGCACAGCCCTGCTTATTACTATAAATGTAAATGATATATTGATGAATATGTGGCAACAGGCATTTGTTTTAGTTTAATTAATGAATTTAAATAGTTGAAATTAAATCATATGAGGAAAACATACATCATCACATATTTTGACTAGGCAACTCCTTTTTATACTTTTGATATTCATTTTACATACATAGAGTGTAAAAATAAATGCAGAATTTTTATCTTACTGCAGGGAACTCAAACTTTCAGAACTGAGTACACCTAGGTACTAAATTGTAAGTCAGAGATAGTGCCAGAACACTTAATAATCCATTGGCTTTTCACTTGATCTCATGGAAGTAGAAAATAATGATTAAACTCTGACAATGCACATTATAACTTTAACTGGCACTGCAATTTAGGTCATTTATATATCAAGAAATCTATTTTAACACTTGCAAAATACTGAAACAGGAAACAAGCTTTGTTTGGGAGAAAACATCTGGGTTGAATCTGCTCTCTCTCTCTCTCTCTCTCTCTCACACACACACACACACACACACAAAAGAGTGAATCTCCAAAATATAGAAACCAAATAATGCAGGATATGGGTTCTTATGATCACAGCAACCTGTGATTACAAAGACTGTGAGGAGGTGGCCACTGGAAGCAAACGAGGCACTTCACAAATGCTTGGAGGACACAGACTGGGAATTTTCTCTGTGAGCCCCATACTCAATACCAACACAATAATTGACTGTGTAACAGAGTACATCCATTCCTCTGTGGATAATATCACCCCTACCAGGACAGTGCGATGCTTACCACCCCCGCAAAAAAAAGCCCTAGATTACCAGCACCCTGAAGGAGCCATCCAGGATGGGGACAGGTCACTACAGGGGAGTGTGCAATTGGCTGAACATGGGGAGGGGCTTACTGTGATAGTTGCTGATTGTATGACCACAAGCACTGGCGTTGTTAACTTGGAAAGTTAGGGGGAAACATGTAGAAGAAGCTGAGCAAAATTTGAGCCAGTGCTTACTAATGGAATAACGTTTTATCAATTTTCATTCTGTGGAGAACTAGATTGATCTGCTGGCCATATTTAAATAATTAATTATAAACATGTTGCACCTCTTAATAAAATATAAATAAAAGGCGTAAAACGTTTGTAAACCCTAAAATCATGCATGTTTTTTTCCTGTCTCTTTTGAGCGTGTCTGCAACAGTTAATCATGCGCGGCTAAACATAAGTTAACAAAAATTAAGTCCATTTAAACTGAGGTATATTGTTTGAAATATTTAGTGTGTTCCATAGGTTTAGCACACATTTTAGAGGTAAATTACTACTCCTTTGTTGGTAATCAACTTCACCACGATGCTTTAGTTTGTCTCATGCCTGCTAATGTACTACAGTTAATGAGCAAATGGTAACCATGTTTTTTAAAAGGCTCACAACTTAACTGTGTTGAACATTTTAACTGAATTTGACTAAATATAAATGGTTTATAAACATTATGTACGTAAAATGTAAACAAAATAAATTGAGATTCTTTTATAATAAAATTTTATTCAGTGCAAATTTAATATAAAGACATTTGATCCTGAATGGAATCAGGGAAAAGTCATTGAATGATAAGCTGAACACTTTAGTTTTTATAGGAAAGTTGCAATAGTATATAACTTTTTTTTATTTATAAAAAAACATAGCTGAAATATGTATCATACATCTTATCATTTCCACTTATTGCTGCCATTTTTTACGACACGCAGCTATGGAATGGCAGAAATGATGTGTTTTCCATGTATCAAACCATGCCCACACCACCTAGTGTGTTTAGTATACATCACGAACATTATAGCTCTGCTCAAAAATGATAAGAAATGATGTTTTATGTTTCAGCCTATTTTTGAACCAAATAGTCCATGACCCTCACCTGCATTCATATTCGTAAATGTGTGATAAGTTCCAGCCAGCTACTTGTACAGTTTAATACAAAATAATCCACAAATCCATCTGAATTAACATTCAGAATGAGGGAAACAGGTGTTCTTCTCAGATATACATGTCCTTCAATTATGCATGATCTGACTTTACACTCCGCAACAAAACACCGCCCTGTAAAAACAGCATGTGCAGATCCTCAACACCAAGAATCATTCAACGAAGTCCAACAATTCTGTTAAATCCTTGTCTTTGTTCTGTACAAAGTCCTCTGTCCTTTTTTCCGTCCTTGCGAGGCCCATCTCATCCAGGAGTTTCAAATACTCCTCTTCAGGCTGCAAGAAAAACACTTGATCATCACAACCATTATCCTTATTTATATATTTTTTATTAATGAAAACACAATACATCTAGCAGGGCTGTACAATATGTTATACTCCATATTCTTACATTTATTAAATTTGGTTATTGGAGCATGGCCCATGCTACGGTTTCGGTATATCATGGAAGCACTAAAGCACTGGTGAAGGGACAGCTCAACCGCCACAACTTTTAAAAGAGAAGATATTGTGGGTAAACGATGTAGAAATATGTCTGTGGTGTGGCAGTATTTTTTGCAATCTAAAGTCCAACGTTTATTAAACATAAGGATACGCTTAATTTATACAGATTACTAACATTTCCAGCATCAACGCCATCGCCTACGTCTCCGACTCGTGGCTGCCCTGGACTCTTGGCGTTGCGCTTGGTGATGAGAGATTTACATACAGCCGCTCGGTCATGGGAGCCCATTCCATGAAGCTCCCGGCGCACAGTTCTTGTGCTGAGGTTAATGCCAGAGGAAGTTTGGAACTCTGCAGTTATTGAGTCAACAGAGCGCTGATGACTTTTACTCACTATGCGCCCCAGCACCCGTCGACCCCGAGCTGTCACTTTACGTGGTCTGCCACTTCGTGGCTGAGTTTCTGTTGTTCCTAAACGTTTCCACTTTGTAATAATATTACTTACAGTTGACCGTGGAATATCAAGCAGGGAAGAAATTTCACGAACTGACTTCTTGCAAAGGTGGCATCCTATGACAGTACCTCGCTCAAACTCACTGAGTTCTTCAGAACGGCCCATTCTTTCACAAATTTGTAAACCTGACAGCAGGGCTAGGGGCTTGATTTTATACACGAGTCTGAATGAAACAACTGAATTCAATGAATGAATGGTGTGTCCCAAGTCTTTTGTCCATATAGTGTATATACAACTATATGACTTGCATTGGATGTAGTTTCACTGACTCAAAATGGCTTTGTTTGAAGCCTTTGCTTTTGTGATTCTGAAGCAAAAGACTTCAACATGCTAACAAATTTCTAATGTTACAGAGAGTTATACACTATGTATATTCCCTCGTGCCGGCTTGCTGTCAAATCCAGTGAACCAGACTGAACTTCGTAGTTGGCTTAACACTGAAAAACATGCCAAATCTGCTGGCTTGATGTCCTACGGAAAAAAAAGCATAAAGATATTAGTGTCCAGGTATGTGCCTATTAAATAAGTCAAAGATACAACAGTAATCAATCATTTACAGATCCCTAACCACTACATGCCACCCATAAAACAAGAGGTAGTAAACATGACAGACACATATTTAAAAACCGCAGCCATCAAATTATTTAATACATGTGTTTAATTGAAATATTGGGTATACATACAGATCAATGCATTAAAAAGACATTACAATCACTGACAAAATTGATAAAAAAAATGCAGAGAAGCATGACGGCAAGAAACGACAGCAAGTGAATTTACTTTTTAGTACATGCTATCATATTCCCCCAAAAGTAAAATCTTTTCCTCCTCTGATCAAATTGGTTTGTCTTCTTTCCTTCCATTTTTTTCTCACTATAGACCAAGTCTGAGGTCATAACAGGCATCACAAGAAAGCACTAGTGCAAGTAAACAAATGGTCTATATAGAAACCAAAAAATATTCCATCCATCACCTTAACTGTTTAATCCCAACTGGAGTTGTGGGGGGAACCAGAGCCTGTCCTGAAAACAAGGGACACAGGCAGGAACCAACCCTGGGCAGTCGGCAACACACCACAGGTTGCCAACACTTACAATTACAGGGTCAATTTAGACTCACCAATCAACCTGCCCTGCATGCTTTTGTACCATGGAAGGAAACCGGAGTCCCTGGCAGAAACCCACACAAACACGGGGAGAGCATGCAAACTCCACACAGAAAGGGCCCGGGACCAAACCCAGGACCTCCTTGCTGTGAGGCAGCAGTGCTAACCACTGCGCCACCGTGCCACCCCCATAAAATACTAGAGCTGTAAAATCGCTTTCGATGCAGTAAATCTCTTAAGGTTTTTCCTTAACTAAAGACACTTTTCAGAGGCCGATTTATACTTCTGCGTTGCAATAAGTACAGCAGAGCCGTGGATCCTACACCACAGCCTGACATGCACTTCCCCAAAAAGGTAATTACACATTGTCTGATCAGTGACGCAGACCCCCGAGAACTGTGATTGGTCCGCTTGGTAGTATTCGTTATTTTATGGGAGCAAAGAAACTGTACATCCCAGGCGTACTTATACATCTGACTGAAACTGAAGCATCATTTATATCTAGCATTAATTAATGCACCCTAGGCAGCATAGCAGCTGGTCTGCAAAACACTCAAGATGACAGGACCAATTTCATTTACCCCCATTACTTTACAAGACTAAAAAAGTAAAAAGTACTAGACAGTTTAGTAGGAAAACAGTTATTTTGTAGTGGCTTGACATTCTTTCAAAATTTGTCTAAGTGTGTGGCTCAGTGGGCTAATGCCATATGGCTGTAATCAGAAGGTCACCAGTTCAGACCCACCTTCAGCACACCTTCAAGTCCTTACACAAGGCCGTTAAACCCCACCTCCCTGGGCACCTCAACGGGTGGCTGCCCTTCACGGACAGCTTAGTTTACAAAGAACAAGTTGAGGGTGGCATAAAGACACCTCCATTTTGGAGGTGTGACAGTGCTGAAGTATAAATGCTTGCAACCGACCGCGAACGCGAGCAGCACGGAAGCGCGCGCACCAGCTTCCGCCAACGCGCTAGTCAAATGTCGCGCGGCGTCCTGAACACGGGCGCTTCACACTTGCCACGATCGTGAACTTCAAACAATCCATTAGTTGAAAATACTGCTTGAAACTTTGAAAAAACAAGTTAAAAAAAGCAACAGTCATATAAAAAAAGTTCTGTAATAACCGCGTCAAACAAAACGGCCCATTCACAATTTCAAGTCTTCACAGCCGCTGTCAATTTTCACCTTCTGCTCGAATTCACCGCTAACTTGGATAAACGAAATACACAGGTACGGCTATACACAAGTCTCCTTACCTACTAGTGTGGGAGGAAATGTCTTACGTCTTCAGCAAACGTTCACACACCCTATCCGCGACCCTCTAATGGCGGTCCTGGATCTGTGCTATGTTTCGTTATTCTAACAACAATTAGACTTCCTGTGTGTCATTTCCGGTGTTTCTTTCCGAAACATATACACTCTTCATTTCACACATCTTTCAAGGTATGTGAAAAAAAAGAAAAACACACCACCTTTACAACTTAATATTAAGAGAAGCATGGAATATTTCTCTATTGGAACAAACGAAACATTAGTGGTAAAATAGTTAAAAAACTGAAATTATATGGTGCATATACATTAATTTTTATAATACTTTGTATTATATACGTGATTGTAACTAGGTATCCCCACACTCAGAAAAAAAAGAAAACACAATTTTTAAAAAATCAGATTTACAGCATCGCAAAGGTTGCTGGGGTTTAAACACTGTGTGCCCATAACTGCACTTCACTGAAACTGGCTGTGTGACACTTTGACATCCCATAACTCCAGGAACACAGGATTGTAAACAAGTAAAATTGCATATCCACACAATTCCCGTAATAAAATCAAATGGAAAATACCACGTATTTCATCGCTGTAGTTCAAAATCTTACCACTGCTGCAACGGGGGGGACTTGTATATTTTTTCTTACTCAATTTAGTCTGTCCACATATTTAATATTTTCCAGTAGATTTCACCTGAAATCAACTTATCATTATTGTGTCATCCTATACAGTCCTACATGTAAATATTCCCTCAACATCTTTCTACTTTACACTATATATAGTTATTTGTAAACGTTGCCTTGCCAGCCTTTCTTCCAGTCTGTATGTATTTTACGTTTATATAATCTATCATTAATTTATATCCCCGTGTGTAAATATTACCTCATAAGCACTTTACGCACTTTATACTACTATTTGCACTTCTGTTTAGATGCAAAATTGCATTTCATTACACTTCAACGTGTCATGTTAAATGACAAGTTGAATCTTAAATAGATGTATTATATTTTTTAAATCATGGACATGGAATATTCACGCACGTTTTTAATTGTGAGCTGATATCACCATCTTTCTGTGTGAAGTAACCCAAGGTATAAATCAGGCAGCATTATAAAATATTGTCTGGTTGACACGTGCTGAGGAGCCACAAAAGCGATTTTTTAGACATAGCAATTGAAACTTTTAATTCATTATTACTAATTTCTCATTTACGTGCTGGGGGGGAGGGGGGGCTGAACATCAATGCACAGCCGTGCTTATTTCTATAAATCTAAATGAAATACAGATGAATATGTAGGTGACAACTGTCATTTTAAAAAAATGTAAGTTTAATTCATGACAGCTGCCCAATTCTGACACTTGGGCGTATCGTAAAATAACACAATGTTAATTAAAATAGATTACATTAAATTACAACAGGAAAACATTCAATGCATAATTTGATTAGGCAAATATTTATTTTACACACTACACAAAAATACAAATACCGTTTGTCTTACTAGAAGGCAATGAAATTTTCAGAATCGAGTGCAACTAGGTGCTAAATTGTAAGTCAGACATAGTGGCAGAACACTTAATAATCCATTGGCCTTTCATCCCATCTCATGGAAAAAAGTAATGACTAAACTATCAAGGCATATTGCAACTTTAAATGCCATTGCAGTTTAGGTCATTCACATACAAAGGCAAAATACTGAAATAGGAAACAAGTATTGTTTGGGAGAAATCCACTGGGTCGAATCTATTACACAAAAAAACAGGGGCCGAAACAAGAAACCATCTGATGCAGGTTATGGGTTATTATGAGCTTATTTTTCTGCCCCCTCCAGCCCAAGGGTGGAGTCTTTGGAAGGAAACATCTGTCCCATGAATGAAGGAACATCACTCCACTGTCGACTCGTGGCATTTCTTGTTCCTTCACTGCTGATCCACTTCATGGTGGGTGTTCAGAGACAGACCTCCGCACTCTTACTGCAGTGACTAATAACAAAGGTAACTGATAACGCTTGAGGTGAAGGAATCTCTCATATCACACAAAAACCATGTGGAAGCAAAGGTTACTAGAAGTCCAGGAGCTACAGAGGAAGGGAGAAAGGGTGAATTTAATTAAACATTAAAAAATTAACAGGAGAAAAGCATACATTTCTCTACATAAACTCCCTGAGAAATGCATATTCAAAATAAAGTCTGAAGTGACCATTTAGAAGACCTACACCAGGGGTGTCAAACTTAAGTGGCTTAGTTCTTTCCCTGTTCCACCTCAAGACTTGTGCTAGGAGTTGAATCAGGTGTGTTAAATGAGGGTAAACCAAAAACTGTGTAGGGCGCCGGCACTCCAGGACTGGAGTTTGACACCCCTGACCTACACAAAAGGGCCTTGCAAACTAACCAGCTGCGGTAAGATCTTCTCGAAGTGCTCAATGTCAACCAGGTCACAATCTTCTGCATCGGCCTGCTTCACTGATCTTCGGGCAGCCTCTGCAGGACAAGAGTAAACCACAACATGAACACCTTGCTAATGTGCTGTATTAGGCTGACATCATCGTCGAAGTAGCAAAACATGACAATGAGGCGGCAGCCATTTTACCAGGGAAGGAGTTAGACCAGGGGTGGGCAATCTTATCCGCAAAGGGCCGGTGCGTATGCAGGTTTTTGGGGTAACCTTTAGGTCAGCTGTTCAAACCCAGGTGTGAGGACTCTTCAGCCAATCAGTCCTC
>JAODLD010000051.1:645378-656257 GCA_026781065.1 Mormyrops boulengeri
CCGTATTAAACCCCGTTTTCCCCGTAACCTGGGTTCGCTCGCCTCCTTCCCCGCTCGCCTCCGCCCCGATCGTGACACCCCCCACATTTAATATAAAATATTAGTTCACCGCCAGTGTGTCCCCCCCACATTCAAAATGCTTCTGACGCCCCTTATTTTATAATATTGAAATAAGATCCAATTGATGCAGGATATGAGTTCTTATTTTTCTGTCCTTACTATGCGAAGGGTGGTATCTTTGAAAGCATACGTCTGTCTCATAATTATATAATATAAAAAGTAGACCTAATATATAATATAATATTAACATTCAGGTTTTTGTTACATAATAAGTTATATTGTCCGACATCCCCTGGATTTCACAAAAAACGTGAAACGTGAAAGATTTTCAATATTGAAAATCTGACCAAAAATCAATTCAGTTTCAACGTTGATAATTTAACATTGACCATAATTCAACGCATTTAACTATAGTTCAACGCTGAAACAATAACATGATGCTATCTGGGATTAGATGAGTACGGATTAATTTACACAAGTCATCTTACCTGTTAGTGTGGGAGGAATTAAGTGTCGTACTTCTTCAGCAGACGTTCACGTGTTTTCCAAAGTACTGTATCGGTAAAATTTATGTAATATGGTTTTCCCCTGGTGTTTCAGGGGCGTGGAAATGAATACAACAATGGTTTTACTGAACGGCAGAAGCCCCCAATCCATGACTCCATCTAGAGCCCATTTTGGAAACACCCAACTAAATAACATAAATGCAAAAACAATAAATGCAAGTACATGTAAAAACACATAATACTTGACCATGATATTAAAATAAGAATACAAATATGAAAATACCCATACATACATACATATTAAATGTAATCCAATTAACAGACATGAAATCCATTCTACATGCAATGAAACAAGCTGTAAGACTGAGTGAACAGCTGGGTACAAATCGGGCGGCGTCATAAATATAATTTGGTACGAACGTACTACCTAGGAGTCACGAAAGCGTGTCATCAGACATGTAATTTAAAAAAAATGTTTTTTATGTATCCTATATGAATGCATATATATACTGTATGAAACTGAAACTTATAACTCATGATTACAAATTTCTCATGTATATCCATGAACATGCGGGGGGGCAGGAGGCGCCTGAACACCTGTCAGTTTTACCGAACGATTTAACGTGAATCTCTGGGTGACCTTTAAAGGTACGGAGCTCCTTTAACATAAAAATATACGTGCCCCTCCAAAAATCTATGCACAGGCTTTTCCGCCGCACAAAGTACGGTACAGATTGGTGAGAATTGACTGGCATGCGAGAAGCACAGCGCTTGTGATTGGTCAGAATGGCTGTCACACAGGGAGCACGGTATGAATTTGTAAAACTGTTCTCGCAACAGTTTTAAACCCTGGGTCCGACATGCTGTGTAATGTATGTCCTAAATCGCAGTCTTTGTGACTTCCTAATCGCGTTGTCTCAAATCGCGATTTCGATTAGAAATCGATAAATCGTGCAGCCCTACTCCACACTATATCTTCATCACTACATTTGCACTGACCCCGGCAGCAAGCACGATTTTAATACAGTTTGGAGACAAGCGTCATCTGAGCTACATGGTGCAACACTATTTTAGCCATAGATTAAACCGAGACTCAGACATTTTAAAAAGATTGAGCAACAAATCATTTTTTTTCTTTGTGTTACTGTACATCTGATACACATTTATAATGTAACAAGCGTTATATTGCCAAGTTCGTCTGTTGTTTTGAACTTCTGAATCAATATTAACATGCGTGAGTTAAGTAGTAAGTAACAAACTGTTTTCAGATCCGTGACCAGTTTCATCTGTTTCTATGTTCATCTGTATTTTAACAAAATACAATGTCGTATGATGTTACATACGTTTTATGAGTTTACATAAACAGAAACAATCGTTTTCACGCGCAACAAAAAAGAGTTTTCCTTTCATTCGACACCAGCCAAAGTAAGGACTGTATTGATTATCTCACACCATATCCATAGCAGCAAAGTAAGGTTCAATTTGTCACTGGCTACTAGGACCACATTAATATCAGAAAACCAAACCTTGATGCTCCTCATTAAAACCCCAGCCGGAGTTATGTTTGTTATTACTGTGAGTATTAGGGCCACCGTCCCTCCAACTGGACGGTCTAAATAACCACAAATGGGACGTCCAGCCAGAGTTCCCTTGGTTTATTGTTCAGTGGGAAACACAGAAACATCATTAAACTGATAAAAACACCTGAATGTTCTCAAACAGATAACAGTATTAAACATGTTTTGTATGTAATCTGTTTCCTGGCTGCGTAGCTTGCATTAAGTGACAGATAGCTAAAGTCACGCTGGCCGCTGTAAGGATTAAATCATGACTCAGACGTTGAAGCAAAGTTGAGGGCTGTTTTACTCAACAGTCTTCATCAAAGCTTTCTTACATTGTTTCTTGTGAAACTGTAAATACACAAATTATCTCAATGTCAAATAAACCCTTAGCAGTGTAACAGTCGCTTACTGCTACATATTCAGCCACATTACACATATCAAACAAGGTTTGGATAATCATGCATAAATTTCCTCAAATATAAAACAATAATCACAAATATACATTAATCCTTAATCATTAAGACATATGAATATAACTTACAAACAAAGCTTCTCCAAGTCTCGACACAGGTGGGTGCAATGGATCAGACAGTGTGCCCTGCTGGGCAATAACTTCCAACAAAATGCCTTGTCTGAACTATAACCTTACGCATGTGATCACAAATAACCAACAACAGATTACATTACAATGTACCAAACTGGCTGCAGATTTTAAAGCAGTCACTAGGGGGCACCTAATACATCCATCCATTTTCCAAACCACTTATCCTTCTGGGTCGCGGGGGGTCCGGAGCCTATCCCGGATGCTATGGGCACGAGGTAGGGAACAACCCAGGATGAGGGGCCAGCCCCACAGGGTACACTCACACACCATTCACAATTTAGTAACTCCAACTAGCTTCAGCATGTTTTTGGACAGTGGGGGGGAAACCGGAGTACCCGGAGGAAACCCCACGACGACATGGGGAGAACATGCAAACTCCACACACATGCAACTCAGGCGGAGACCCGAACGTTGGTCCCAGAGGTGTGAGGCAACAGCGCTAACCACTGTGCCACCATGCTGCCCCGCACCTAATACAAATATCACAATATCAGTAACACAACAGTATGAATATACATAAATTGATATTTGAGTTTACATATTAAGTATGCTAGAAGGCGTACACCATCGGCCCTGATGTTTTCCTCCCATTCAGAAGGTATCTGCATTCTATCATTTGATTTTTTTATGTACATATTAGGTTTAGAGAAAAAAAACAGCACTAGAAATCAAAATGCAGTAAGATAATTATTTAAAATCCATCAGTGACTTACTAAGACAGGGGTGCCAAACTGCAGTTCTGGAGGGTCAGAGTCTTGTGTAGCTTAGGTCTTTCCCTGTTCCACCACAAATGATTCAGCTCAAGAGCAACGTGGTAATTAGCACAAGGAGTTGAATCAGGTGTGTTAAATGAGGGGAAACCCAAAAATGTGCAGGGCTCTGGCCCTCCTGGACTGGAATTTGACATCCGTGTACCAAGAGATTGGGGAGTTACAGTGTAGCACTGTTGTGTAATTCTGGATTATAAAATCTGGCCTCTGGGTTTACCTTAACCTTGCATTCGTTCAGATGCCCTCTCAGTTGATGTTCTCTGCGTACACGCAATGCCTTTAGAGTAGGCTCTAAGCCAGCATTCAGCTGCTGTGTTTCCTCACTAACACTGGTCTCTCCATTCAGAAGATTACTGATGGCCCCACATTCAGCACAGTTGCCATAATTGCAGGGCGGCTTTTTTTGGTCTGCTGTGGGTGGTGGTGGTGGTGGTGAAAATGTAACATTTGGAAATATTTTTTGGCACAATAAACATGGCGACAGGGCTTCGTATCTATGCCTGTACTTCCTTCCGTCCCGCTCACGGCGCACGTGATAAGCTGCAGACCACACTGCATCTGGCAGCATGATTGACCTATGATGCCTGTCAGCCAAACACACAGCATGGCCCACGGTGTCATTCCATGTCTCTATGCAGGCCAGACAAATGAAAATCATCGTTGCCCTCCTCCCTTTGCAACCCATGGAAGCACCAAAGTAGTTCTGAGTTTTCTGGCCACTCCTCTCAAAATAGGAGTAGCTCACAACAGAGGCCCCCAAACAAAACACATTGTCAAAGATATTATTTCTGCGCCCGGGAACAACCATGTGGTTATTGAGATTCTCCAGGACTCGCAGAACATCAGAAGCATCTCGGTCCCCCGTTGTTTCAACAACCTTGGGAAGAGAGGAAAGAGTTTTGTAAATCATACCTTTCTGTATGCGATACATTTCTAAGATACCTTTAGGTATCTCTTTCCAAGAGAATAAAGCAATATGAAATTTTAATTTTTAAATAAAAATGTCAAGGAAAGTGATGTTGAGGGAACAATATGTGCCATTGGTTTAAAAATTTATTGAGATTATAAAGGCTCAAGTTAAACCTATTGCTAATCAAGATGTTAAACTTGCCAGGCAATAGTACAAAACAATTGCATATTATATATAGAAATTATATGCTAGCACTCTAAATATGTTATTTCGTTATGTGGATAGACAACAAAAGCTAAACAGCAGTTTGAGTTGGTATGAAATTCAAATTTTTGGTTCATACAAAAATATAAAAACACCACCGTTATTTCATAAAGCGAATTACGCTAAATTAAAAAAAGCAGTTCAGTTTATTACATTCTTAAGAATCGTTCTCTGAAGTCAGTTTTGATAGCCGAAGTTCAGTTTGGGCAAGCTTTTGCCAATCAGTGTATACCAGTGTGTTTATTATAGAAGTATGTCAGAGATTATTTCGGATCCCTTACCACTTCCAACAGTACTGAGAAAGGAGGTCTACGGGGCAACTGGGATGTGTACGATTGGAACACATCTGGAAACTTTTCAGACAGTTTTGAGTGAAAGTCTTTTTCTAGAAGATCTCCTGGATAAATGGGTGGTTTGTTAATGTAGCCGATGAAGAAGATGCTGTGTAGAATCTGGCAGGAAAACAAAAGATGACCATCACGTCTGGCATGGGGCGGACAGGTCCAGTTACAGCAGGACATTCTGACACATTCTAAACTTGAATCCATCTATATGATTCAATCCCCACAAACTTACTGGGAAAGAAACTGAATTATTTAATAAGAATCGTTTTCTTAAGTTTAGATTCAGTGGCATAATTCAGTTAAAGCACAAAATCAGTATCATCACATTTAATAGACGCATGTGCTAATTAAATATATAACAGCTTAATCACTGAACAGCTTTAGCTTAAGATAAGGGTTGGGGTGTTAATAAATAATTTTAGTAATCAAACGGTTCTGTAGTAAATTACTAAAATTACAGTATCAGGAGGTGACTCACCTCTTTAATGTAGCGTCTTCCCCTCTCTTGGCTGAGCTTTCTGTTTATCATCATTGATTGAATGAATTTCAGAGATGTTTTGATAAACACTGCACTGCTCACAACCAGGATCTGCATTATTTCATTGTCATTCAGCACAAACCGATCCATTCCCTGTAAACTGGAAAAAGTCATATTACATGATGAGGACTATAGGCCAAGGTCTTAGACAAGCTCCAACGAACTCCGTGGTCACAGTCACAAGGCAAACTTTTAAGCTTTATTAAGTTTTATTTTACATTTTATTTTACAAAATTGCAATATTAACAGACAAAATATGAACAAAGATCTAATTCCTATATTAATTAGCTTTTTAATTGTTCTGATCATTAATTAAATTAGCATTATTTACCATGCGGTGACATTCAGATTAAAATGCAAGACTTTTTTTAATGGCTGCCCCATGGGCGGTAAGGTAATGTGGCTAATATTTTAAGTATGTTTTGAAAACCCTACGGCCTCTGTGACGTTTCCTAGCTGCTCCAAATGGAGAATAACCCATATTTTACTGTACATACAAATAATCAGTCTGGTCGAGGCAATACGCCAGATAAATGGTTACATTGATACGATCAAAAGAATCGTCGAATGAGTTTGGAGGGTATTAGCTTACCGTAATACCTGGAATGTGATCAGGGGAATTACACACATAAACAACTTCGGTTTATTTTCATGTAAATACATACTCTTAACAATAAAAAGAAAACAATAATTTCTTCTGTTTTCCAAAAAGTTACTGGTATCTTGCTGGACGGCTAGAAGAACACCGCTTCAAACCTAGCTGCTCAGGGGGACCTCAGCCATTCCAAGTATTTGTTGCACTTCACCACCAGCTCAATTCGTTAATTAACGTAAATACTTTAATAAATAGATGGGGTATTGATTGGCCAAACAAGGTGTGCTAGTGGTCGAGTCAACAAATACACCGATATATTTAATGGTTACTGCAAATAATGGGGTGACTTTTAGGTTTTGAGATTGTTAAACTAAAACACTTTGATACGCATATTGTCATTTAAACACAAGTTTCTTTAACTGCCTAAGACTATTGCATAGTAGCCTACTATATATTTTTGAAAATATATTTTACCTTAAAAGATTTTGTCGTGTTCCGTGTTCCTCAGACAAGTCCGCCCGGTGACTGTGAGTTGTGAATCGAAACTAACGAAATCACAAAAATTGTAGGCGTGGTGAAACTTTCGTGAATCAAATCCATTCGTTTTTCTGGTTGAAGGTTTCATTAATGGATTTATTAGGGGTCCAAGCAAAGTTAGCTGCAGGATCTCCATTGTTTTATTTAACTTTTTTGCAACAACACATTTCATAGTAGACTTGAAAACGTAACAGAAAAATTATTTCTTGTGTGATTTTTATACAAATGGAACATTCTAAATTAAACATTAAATATTGAAGCATAATCCAGTGCATCACAGGGAACCAGGACAGGGATGCTGCTAGAGATTTTGGGCCGGATGAAAGCATACCATAACGGGCCCCCAACCCAGACCAGTACAATAGGTTAATTCTTGCACATACGTACTTCTGTTTAAAAATATCGCTGCTGCAGCATTTACGGTCATGAATGTGATCAACGGTGTTGGCGGCTATGTGGGGAATTTAAAATGAATTTAAAACAGTAACATCCGAAAGTTTTTAAAAGTGTAATCTACCAAAAACAACACGTACCCCAGTGCTCAGCATCCTCAAAATTTAATGGGATTTTGAGCTTTCACTGCTTCCTGACTGACGCGGAGCTAAGAAAGGGATTGCTCACAAACATTTGCCAGGACAAGTTCAACATAACAGAAAAAACTAAGATTTGTAGCAGGCAGTGTACTCCGGGTCAACTCGCCAAACCCACCAAAGAAAACGGAAGGAGGGGGGTGGCAAAACGAGTTGTACCTGTGCTGTTCTGAATAGCTACAGCATGCGGCAAAGGCCCAGTGTGTGGGAGAGGATGTGGAAACCTGCTACTGTACAAGTGAGATGGAGGACAATCAGCCCATTTACTTTGATCCGGATCATTATTACTGTCGTGCAGTTTCTGAACAAACATCGTTGGACATCTTCGCAAAGAGCTGGAAAAACTAAAGGTGGAAGTTGAAGAGCTGCAAGTTCAACGTTCACTTGCTTTACAACGTTTCGCCTGTTCTGATGATGACATCAGGTTCCACACCAGGTAAGGATATTATTGCTAGTGAATACATGTAATCTGTGTTATTCTTGTTTTTAACACAATAGCAAACATGGCATGTCTTTAATTTCACTCTGCATTGTTTTTCATTGATCGATTTCCAAGTTATGCACATCTAATGCCTTTTGCCTGGACCAGCGCAAGGATAAGGAGATGCATAAGTTGCCCTTGAATCTGCCAGTAGTAGAAGTTTGACTTATGGAGGTTTGATGTGCCGTATTTCATGTCAATGTACTTACAGTCAACATAACTTTTGACACTGGGACACTTTATTTCAACCAAGCCAAAAGGATAGTACTCAGTTGGATCTAAAACCCTTCCATTAGGGGACGCACCAATCCAAGGTGCATCCGGGTGTATTAATAACCCACAAGGAGAATAGTTGGCATTCCTTATTTTTGTGTACTCCCTTGCTGCCGGGAACTTCATCTCTGTACCTCTTTTCACCTCAGCTGTTTGTTTGGTGCCTCTAATGATGCGATGAGCAGGAGACTCTGCAGAGCTCTCTCCCATCACGCAACACACTTCCCCGAACCCGCTAGGCGTTAATCTAGGCTGACATAACTGGTGCCAGTCCAGGGAACAGATTTGATCCCTTGTTGTCAATTTTATGAGCCATGTCCAAGAGTGTCTGCAGGCTTTGGAGGTGAAAGTACTCCTCACCAGTACATACCCACATACACACTGTTGGTGCAACCCAGGGGTCTGAAACGTAAATGATCTGAAGGGTACAGGCTAACCGGCCTTCTCCCAAGCTGACCACTTTTTTGAACCAAAAGAGAAGAATAAAAAGTAATGTAATCTGGGAGGGGTGAGGGGGTTGCCAGTTCATCAAGATTTAATAAGTTTGACTGTTCCATGTTTCTCAAACAAGTGTGGGACCCTTGTGTTTGCCAGAGCCCTAAAACAGTGTTTCCCAACCCAGTCCTTGGGGACCCACAGATGGTACACATTTTAACTCCCACTCAGCTCCCTAGCATTGCCCTACAATATAGCCTAAGTTGGCTTATACATGAGTGACATCACTCATACCATATTTCCAAAGTAGGACAAAGTAATTCAGTCAATGTCCAGCTATGTAAATATGCCATATAAAGTCTTTGTTTTTCTGTGTATGAAACACAGTGATTAAGGGCCTGTATGATTTACTTCATTTCACGACGGCACCTGAAAAGGCACAAGTGCAGTGCTCTCCTCATCAAGCTGAGAATTGTAAAACTGAAGATGGTTCTGGAGTTCAAACCCGGCATCACGCAAATTTTTGATCAGCCGCTGCCATCTGGGCAAGAGCAACATCTCATAGGGAGTCTGAGGTGGACTGAAAGGGAGATTCTCTGGCAGCCATACATTGAATTTTGTAGGGAGTTGTACTCTCATATTAAGCCCAATCTCAGCGTTTAGCAGCTTGCTTAGTGACTCACATTCTGCACAATTTCCATGCTCCCACAAAGGAGGGTGTTGAGAGATGGGTTTTGGTGAAAACTGCATGTTTGGGAAGAGCTCTATGCATCTCAAACACGGCGGTTTCGGGTTGTACTGAAATACGATCAGTTCTGTATTTGAGCTCGGACTGGCGAGCTGTGGCGAGCTCGTCTCTCTTTCCAGCGACTGAGCCGCATCAGCACCTGTTCCTTCTCTACCGCTGCTGTGTTCACTGGAGTCCTGCGATGGCTGATCTAGGGTCAGCTGTTCAAACTCAGATGAAAGATCTTCTGGGCCTCTGTTATCTTTGCACCCAAGCATGTGAAATGCGGCGGAGTGCACGAACTTAGGGAGCAGCACAGGGGGGCCCTGGTTAGCAGCCAAGCACACAGCATACGCCACGTTTCTGTTCCACGTATGAAGGCAGGACAGATCAAGGAAGATCTCCTTAAGTTTTTCCCCTCTGCAGCCCAGCGATGCTCCAAAGTACTTCTTGGTTTCCTGGTTTGTAACAAGATCTACAAAGTAGCAGTAGCTGACAACGGTTGACACTAATAAAAAAGCATTTCCGCACACCTTTCCATCATCCTGGAGTCGAGGCACGTACATTTTTTTGTTCAAGTCCAGAATCTTGTCAAGAACAGCATACTCAAAGGCGTGCTCTGTAGATTGGGATGGTTCGGTGGTTTCCACAACCTTGTATAGATATAAATGAAACCATAAATCATATAAACAGAAGTGTCTCTAGTTTCTATTTTTAAATTTCACAATCAAAATAATATTATATCTACACTTGATATTTGTGTTAATGAGAAAAAATTCTTTCCTCCATGCCACAGGAATAGCTATTTTCCCATGAAATTTGTAGTAACTTCAGCCTGGCCTTGTCTTAATTAGCTTATTTAGCAATTAAACTTCACATAATATAATGCATTAGTTACCAGTATCAACAATGAAACATGATAGTACTGCTACTGCACAGTTTCATATAGAACCCTGTATATCCAGAGAAACATTAACACAGAATTTAATATTGAGGTAAATTAGGTTACTATACCACATCCAGAAGAAGAGAGTATGGTGTTCTTGTGGGCAGTGCAGTTCGGTACGCATGAAACACATTGGGGAACCTTTGAGATAAAAGTGCATGAAGGTCTTTCCGTAGAACCATCTCCGGGGAAACACGTGGGAAGCTAATGTAGCCAATGAAGAAGATGCTGTGCAGAATCTGTGCGTAGGACAAAAGTGGATGAGATTTTTGATACATGGGATTAACTTGTATAGTTATCAATCTGATTCTATCATGTGTACAGTCAATTATGATTGGGTTTGTTGATGGTTACAGACATCACTATGTTGAGCCAGTATTACGACTTTGCAAATGAGAGCATGGCTGTAACTGACTTTGCTTATATTTCGTCATTCTCACAAACCTGAGAATGCTTCGACAAAAAACAAAATGTTACAGTGAAGTACAGTATTTGAATTTCGTGCAGAGGAACCAACATTACCTGAACTGACAGGTATATTAAAATTATGTAATTTATTACTCTGATTTAATGATCGCTCAACCATTTTCCCCAAATAGACTGAACCGTTGCAGTTTTAAGATTAAACAACACAAAAAAAGATCAAATGTTTTTAAACCTTTCTACTTCTCTCAAAGTAACCCACAATAGACAATCAATTAGTATAGTAGGATGTAAGGGCATTACTTTGGGTTGAA
>JAODLD010000051.1:659476-708570 GCA_026781065.1 Mormyrops boulengeri
GTTCTCCCCAAACGAGCTTGATGGGCCGAATGGCCTCCTCTCGTTTGTAAATTTCTTATGTTCTTATGTTCTTAATGAAATCAGTTCTATGCATTTCAAAATAAACTATGCTGAATACAGGGTCACAAACTCACGCCCACATGGTGTATCTGACCAGCATAAAGGCTCCCAGGAAGAAGGGGAAACACAGCAGGGAGATAAAGAGGGTGTTCATCTGCCGGGCATTCGGGGGCCTTCTGGGAAACTGAAAGTTCATCTTCAAGCTGGTCTGACAGGACGAGCAGGAAGCGACAGCGACATAGTCGTAAAAACAGGAAACGATGTTTTGCTTTACTTTGCAAGCCTTGCAAATGTCAGCTTATTTGTCAGCTATGCAAACGGACAGGGAAGAAACTGGATTTTAGACTGGCAGTTATGGAATTAGTTTGACACCTGCTGGTGAAGTTCAAATACTGCAGGCTGCGTTCTATTCTAAAGTGTACAGAACCCTGAATTACTTCTAACAGGAAGACAACTATGAAATTAACTTAAAACGTGCTCTGAGGCCATAAAGTTTACCAAAAACAAATCATTCTCTGTTCTATATTGAGCCATTTTGATATAATGCCTTTGAATGCCTTTGCTTTTCCAGAACAAGCTAAAATTCAGGACAAGATGTCTTTTGAAGGATGGAATTTTCTAGCTCCTTATTTAGAAGAGGACAAATGGACAAAATGCACATCTGGCAGTAGGAAAATCAGCAAGAATCATTTCCATGCTCTGTGGCCATTTATTAAACGCTGCGCCATCCAGATACCCTGAGAAGTGTTACGGTGTCCAGCAGGGGGGCGTCATTTACCTTTTTTACATAGAACAGCAGAAATAGCTTGACGACTTGCACAGCAGGCAGTAATGGCGCAAACAGGACCCCCATCCTGTGAAAAGTAATATTCTTACTTTTAGTCAATAAGAATATAAACACCAGTTTATCTACTAGACCCTCACTGGTCTCACTAGCTTGTTGGACAGACTGCTTGTCGTTTTTGTAAGGGGACCGTGAGGCTCCTGAGAAGGAGCCAGGGTTACCAGACAAGCGCCTGGCCGTAAACGAGCTCCAGCATGTTCCGGACGATGTTGAACTCCAGCGCCCCCTTCCTCTTCAGCACTTTCTGTAAAAAACACCTGGGGACAAGCGGAGATATTCCTCAGAGAAAAATACACACCTCTCACATTGGGGTGGTGAGGGCGGGGCCACTAAGTGTTCCTAACCAGAAGGCTGTTAGCTCAAATCCCAGGAGGGATCCTGCTGCAGGACCCTTCAGCAAGGTCCTTAACCTCAGTTATTTGAAATATCCAGCTATGTAACTGATTCTTAGAAGTGGATAGTTCAGGTCCAGAAAGGACAAATCCAGACCAGGATTTTGTTTCAACCAACAGTTGAGTATTAAATGTTACAGTCACAGAGTATTCAGCTTGTTGGTTGAGACAAAATCCTGGTCTGGATTTTTTACTTTCTGCAGCTGAACTATCCACCTTGGCTCATTGTCAGCTAACAATGCATGAATAAATCTGTCTTGTCAATGCACATGGAACAGCAGGGAATGTTCCCTAGCAATCCTCTGGGATTGTCTGCTAAATTTAATCTGAAGTGACTGGTGTAGTTAGTATGTCTAATAGCAGATGGCTTGCTGTCCTCACCTCCAGATGAAATCACTAAAGAACGTGTCCAGGAGAGTGATGAGGAAGTCCATCAGCAGGAGGCGGTAAAGCTCCTGGCCAACAAAGCTCTCCCAGCACTACAGACAGCCAGCAGGGGGCAGTAGCATCAGATGGCTCCTATCACTGTCTTCATACAGTAATACAGTTTATGGGAATCGCAATGAATTTAATGTGACAATTAGTTGCTGTAATATCCCTTCTGTCACATTGATTATAAACTTGACGATATTGATTTAAGTTGCTCAAAAATGTTTTAGAACACTTCCTGTCTATTTTTGATTAGGTTGTCCCTACCTTAATTTAATTTGTAGTCACCATTTATCCTTTTATATGGATGTATGTGACATCATTTTCATGGGCCATCTGTGAACTCACTTACCGGCAGTGACCTGGCTCCCTTTCCCAGCCAAAGGTAGCACAGCAATCCCAGCATGCAAACCTTCAGGGTCAAGTCCCTGTCCAAAATCAACAAAGCAGTAAGTTATTCTGTAAAAAATATATTTCCAACGATTTACCCTGGTGAGGGTCATTGCACTGAAGGCCATGGAGCCTATCCCAAGCAGCACTGGGCACCTGGAAGGGGGACACCCTGGATGGGATGCCAGTCCATCACAGGACACATAAAGACAGTCACACACTATAGAAAATTTACAGATACCAATATACCCACCTGTGTGCCAACTTCATACATGGAGCAGAGGCAGGATTCTAAACCTTCATAGCAAAGTCCTTCATGTATTTCTACCACTTACCTGAAGATGGCGACCCAAACGCATACACGGGGTGAGCTGTACTTCTCCAGATAAGCCACAATGTTAAAGACGACGGGCAGAAACGTGTTGATGGTGGACACCAGAGCAGGTACAATAAGCAGATGGGCCTCCTGACTCATGGGATTGTCTTTTTGGGAGTTCATCTGGCAGTCCGTTGAGAAACACTGTATTACTACATACCTAGGTCAGGTGCAATAAGAATTTGTAACTAAAGGCCTGGTATAGTACTGCTGTATAAACAGAGGCTTGGTGCGACATCACTTCATAGCTAAAGGCCTGATATAGTATTGCTGTATAAACAGAGGTCTGCTGTGACATCACTTCATAGCTAAATGCCTGGTATAGTATTGCTGTATAAACAGAGCCCTGGTGTGACATCACGATCATGGCCAAAGGCCTGGTGTCATAATACTATATGACTAATTCCCTTATAAACTGGACTTACAACAATGTAGACAGATCCAAGGCAGCACAGCATGCTGCCCAGACACAAGGTCCACGCCAAAAGGTGTCCTGTGACCCAGGCTAGTCTCCTCAACAGGCCAGTCCTGGTTTCTTTGGTCACCACCTGCAGCAGCTCCTGAGGGAAGAGGCACTCGTGTATAGGTTCTGCAAAGACTTTCACAGCAACAGCACCAAATTAACTTAGGATTTAAGAAAAAGATTGAAAATATTGGTGTGGGAAACAGGAGGCATGGTCATCAAGCAAGCGGACAGTGGCTTTCCGTGAGGTTGCTGTTGGTTCTTTGTGATGGGAAATGTAAGTGCACCTACCTGTGCATGTGAGACCCCCAATATTACCTTCAGCTGTGTGTAGATATTCTCTGACTGCAGCTGGATGGAATCCATCGCAGTGACTTTGAAGTCCCAAGAGCAAAACACCTTGATGGCCGTGTCACACTGGGATTTTTGCTTGTCAAAGCTCCCCCCGTATGACCTGAACATGCTACCAGGACAGCAAACACCTTCTCAGATTTTACAAAACTCAGTTTCAGTCTATTTTATTCAACATTTCATGGAAGAAACCATTTCCTGTTGTGGTGCGCTTATACAAACAGTTCTTTTAAATCTTGATTTGAATGACATATAACATTAAAAGTGATTTAAAGTGAAATAATATACCATTATTATGTAATAATAGATACTTTATTGATCCCATGGGGAAATTCTCTTTACGCTTTCCCCAGCTTTACCTCTATAGGTGAGAGGGCAGCCGCCCATAGCAGCACCCGGAGACCTGGGGGTTAACAGATCAAGGACCCGCAGATGTACTGAGGCTGGGCTTAAGCGGGTGACCATCTGATTACAGATACAGAGGCTTAGCCGCCCCCTAAAACATAATGGGAAGCTTCTGATGGACAAGCAAACAAGTTCAATCAACTTTCAGTTCAGTTTCAGAATCTTACGAGAAGCTCATTTAATAAAATTCACAGCCAGGACGTTGTGCCCACATGGTCTGTTCATGTGCACCTGCCTGTGCAGCAGCTTCACAGTGTCTGTCCCATGTGTTATTTTCAGCAGACCTTTGTATCTTTAGATGCTATCAGATCTCCAGCATGCGTCTCTTTAAGGGGTAAAAGGGTGAACAACCAACCGCAACTTGCCACATTTCGGCTACAAAGTTGACTAAGGCCATCCAGAAAGGATGCGGGAGAATGTTCTGGTATGGAACTGAAACCACAGCTAATGACGGCAAGTTACCCAAACTGAAATGCAGGCAGGTACTGTATCTCCAGCACAACCACTACCATGTCTGACGCCAGCACCATGGGGGAATGAATGTAAGCTTGATCTTTGACTCATCTGTCCAAAGAGCACTGTTCCAGGACTCTTGAGGATCGTGCTGGTAGTTTTTCAACATAGGACAAGTATTTAAGGGGCAACCTTTTTGCCACATCATAAAATGCAAGTCTGACTACTCTGCACACCAAACAAAACTAAACACACACTTAAATCTGCACTACCTTATTCCCAGACACCATCTATATGGTTTAACCCACAAAAAGACAAAAATAAATATGCAAAATGGCAAAGATGCTAAAAATACTGGGGATGTATACTTTCTCCATGGGATGAGGGATCACAGCGCCACCTACCTGTACACAAGAAAGATGCAGGTAAGAAGAATGGACAGAGAGATGTTTAGGAAGTAGACAAGAGGGGCATTTTGATATGTTGCCCCACAGTCGCTGGGGGCTGATGTGCAGCTCTCACGCAGTGTGGAGTTGGTATAGTAGCTGTAGAACATCGCCGAGTTTGCAAAGCTACCCTACCAAAGCAAAAGGGACTGGTCAGTAAGGAAGCAGGTGTGGTGCAGCTGCGTGAAAGGTCCCAAAAGGGTGCCCTCGATCTGGCCGCAAATCCATAAACTCAACAGTACTGTACTCTATTTTAAGTCAGAGCTCCAAATTTTCAATGGTAGTTTTACGCATTTAGGACTATTAATCATGCGAAATGAGGTTACACTAGTTTTAGTGAAGAGTTTTGGCAGTCAGCTGCAGTGCGAAAATGTGGGTTTGTGAACATCCTGGCAAGCACGAGTGCATGTCTGTGTACGGTGATGTTCTGCTGCCTTAAATGGACACGTTGTATAGCCATCTAAAAGTGTTGTCCGAAGAGAGGAAGCGATCCCACAAATACTTTTCGAAGAAAACAAAGTGCTATAAAAATCACTACAGAATTAAAAAAAAAATACATTAAAATATCCTACAAGTATACCATCCATCCATCCATTCATCCATCCATCCATCCATCCTTCAATTGCTTATCCAATAGAGGATCACAGGATTTTTCCCATTTTATGCTGATTGACTTGCATTTAAAAATTTAAAGTAATACGTGTAAAGGGGACACCTCACAGACACAACTACACACATCATGCATGAGACTGAATGCGCATGTGTATACATACATTTCCTAAGATAAAAACTGAAAGGCAGATCATGTGGGTGTGTCCCGTTTATTAAAAACCTAGTGATGCCTTTTAAGTATTTTGCTCGTCATGCGCCCTCAGCACTCAACTCAGTTTTCTTGAGTTTAGAGTCATGTTTTGCAATCTAGGAATTAATGTGCAGTCTGTACCATGGAAGATAAAACCGATATGCACGTCTATGACAGACAGAGAGGGACACAATGGAACAGGTTCCTCAATCCTTACCATTCCAGTGAGCATCTCCAGGCCTGTGAAGTTGCCGGTAGCGGGCAGAGGGGCATAAATCGCCTGGGGCACGGTCAGGAAGGCCCCGGTGGTCAGGAAGAGGACAACATTGAAGAGCAGTAGAGTCTTCAGGAAGGTAAAGTAAGATAGGACACCCGTGCCGAAATGGCCAGACACATCCGTGAATGCCACCTGCCATAGGCGGGGGGGGTCCGGTGCCCACTGCCAGTTATGCTTGGTCTGCTGCAGAGGTCAAAGGTCACATAGCATCTACATTCAGCCAATAAAGGCACCAGAGACATTGTCATCACACGGATGAATGATGAAATTTCATTATGTTTTAACGTGTAGACTTTAATAAGAATTAAATATCAGTGCCCTGGGAAACCACGCAGTGAAGAGTACATAAAAATAAATGAAAGTGTTTGTCCAGGACACAGGCTGAATTCAGGATTTGTGACTTGACAAAAACTCACCAGAACGAGACCGGCGCAGCAAGGTACATGGCTGCTAGAAACTGCTCTCTTCTGAGGACTCGACAGCTTCCTTGTAAGAGAAAGAGTGCAGAGTTTCTAAGGAGAAAATCCTCACTACAAAAACAGGCATTCGTTATTAGTGAGAAAACCTGAGGACAGGAGCTGAGGCAGGGAGTTAGTGACAGAGAGGAGGTGTCCGCACAGCCTAAGGACAGGAGCTGGGACAGATAAGGCCAAGGAGACCAGATTCTCAGAATCTGATGGAGGACCGGCATTTAATGGGGCCTACCTGACCTCCCGCTTCTTGGCCATGCTCAAGGGAACAGTCCTCAGCATTCGCATGAGCTCCCCAGATGGTAGAGCCCGAAGGTCTCTCAAAAGCCGCTCTGTAAAGGACACGTGCAGCTCAGTGGGTCTGAGGGACTCCCACAGGCCATTTCATGGCATAACAAGAGAACAGCACCACCCAGGGGCTGATGGGCTTCCATACTCATCATACAGATTTACTCTAAATGTCTTTCTGCATCAAGAACAAGGAAGCACATTCTTCTTAGTAATGGGTTCCTGTGGAGGTCAAGTGGGGCTGGACAGTTGGACAGTGGCTGGACGTCCCAAGTCGCCGCTGAGAAGCTTATACACTCACACCAACAGTTAAGCCCGTGGCCAACAGCCAGCCCAGATCTTCCTACCTAGTACTTTAGTTTAACAATGTTGTACAGCTATCAGGAGGCCACTAAAAGTCTAAGCAACCATGACCATAACTAAGGATCATCTGAATGAAGAACCACATGAGGTGGAGGTCTGGGTGGTCTCTATTCTTTCATACCGTCATACCTTCCAGACATTTCACCCCTGTATGAGGTATATGAAGTTATTTAAGAAAAAAAACATGTAGGCAACTGTAAACTCCGGAATCAGAGACAGCAGAGCGAGTATAAAATCGTTCATCAGTGTGTAAGTTGAGCACCAGGGAAACGAAGAGACTCGTTGAAGAGTTAAACGATCACCCTTTGTTTCTCGATACCACTGTCACTGCCCGATCTATGCGCATTAGCTTTCATGTATGCCACATGTGCTCCGGCAGTTTACAACGCATTCACAGCGCATTTCGTTATCATGACATTAACCTACACACGAACCCTATTCTTTGACTTTTTTCTAACTTAAGTGAGGCTCCAATCACCACTAACGTTGTGCATAACAACACGTGGCCTCTATACAGAATCTCTGTATCAGTTTCACAGAAAGAGGAGCGTCTCTATTTTTTATGATATAAAAATAAAAATCTCCAGATTTCAAAATAGCGGGGTGTACTGTCATACCGCCCCACCTAGTCGAGTGGGGGGGGGGGAAAGGCTGGAGATTTACCATCGTGGCAGATGTTTCTGTTGGTCTGGGTGCTGTAGCTACGGATACTGGGTCGGCAGGACCGCGAGACATCTCGTGTGGCAGACAGGCTCTGGCTGGTGTGGTGAGGCCGCACACCACGACCAAGGTACTCTGCAATGATGGCGACTTCACTATAGCCTGGAGTAATGGGGGGAGGGGGTGCATTAGGAGCTACTTCACTGATTGAGTGTACAATCTAACCCTGTCCTTAAGCCCAGACTGCCTCTCTCTGGATTCTCCATAGGCACGATCAGATGTGGAAAGTTCAGATCCAGAGAGTACAAATCCAGACTGAGATTTTGTTTCAACCAATCAGTTGCATTCAGAGAGTACTCAACTGATTGGCTGAAACAAAATCTTGGTCTGGATTTTTATTTTCTGGATCTGAACTGTCCACCTCTGGGCAGAATAAACCTTGTGCATTTATTGATCCTTTGATGCACCCCTCTGTCCACAAAATAAAAACAATACTCTTCCTAGAATGACTGATTTCTTTATGTTAATAATGGAGATTCAGCTGAAACGCTTGTATTACAAACTTCTGAGATCCCCTGAGAAAGTAAGATAATCAAAAACAAAGAATGTAGAGTTAACATGGGCAGATACCTCACTGCACAGAGTGCGATTCGTTTTATTTGCGCGGTTCCTATAAATACAGCAAGTGGAGCAGAGGCTAAAGATCTAAATTCGTAATCTGAAAAGCCCCTGGTTGCAAGAGCTAAGCTGATTTTCCTAGCTAAACAAATCGCATGTTCCCAGATGCTCTGGAGGTGGATTTCGCGTGATTAGATTCATCAGAACGGAGCCACTTCAGCCCACCTGTGATCACGTTTGCATTTTGCATCACACACAGAATCATTCTCTCACTAATAGCGCGGCTGGGCAGCGATGAGAGTATTCCTGAGCTTGGCTTCCGTGCACCGTTGCCTCCCTGGCTCCTGCTAGGTCCTCGTCCTTCTTCAGGTCTGGTCCGCAGATCACCTGGAACATCTGCTTGACAATGGTCGACAGTCACATGGTTCAGGCACCATCACAGTTTATTGCTCAAATGGCTACAAAATCCGTTGAATTACCATTGCGAAATCTGTGCCAAAAGGTCCCAGTATACCTGCTATCTCCAACGAAAGGTCTTCCATCTCCAGCGTCTCTCCCCCCATATCTGAGATATACACCTGACCCTGCATCAGCAGGGCTAACGAACCTTGAGGGAAACCCTCATCCTCAGTGCATCTGTCAGACAGTCAGAGAATTTATCTGATTGAGCTCCAGCAAACAGTACTGTGGCTTAATAACAGTCTTCACAATCTGCTCTTTCAAATCACAAGATCCCAGAGAGATCTTTGTCTATAGCCTCCATACATCACTGTTGATCATTCATTCACTTACACATCATCGGAAACCAAACGGCCCGAACCACCACATGTGGCTGAATAAGAGGGTTATGAAAGCATATATAGGAAACTGCAGATCATTCAGAACATTGCCATTTGTCACAGTTACACAGAAGGTGACAATGAATTGATGTCGGTTAAAATAGGGGTTCCCAACATTTTGATGTCCATGGACAAGTTTACAATGCACAAAAATTTCACGGACTGGGGAGAAAGTACCAGAGGATCGATCGGTGATTTCATAAACTTAATTGTTTTTTTTTCAAAAGCAAACAAAGCACAAACACGAGAGGTCATAAAAAAATTGAAAATACGGTACATACTTTATTTTTGCAAATTGACTAACCGCCCCACAAAAACCCAGAGTGTTCCGCGGCCCAGTGACATATTGGCCAATGATGCATTTTTATGCAAGAGGCCAATCCTACAACGAATGGGGTCAAGATTGTGCACAGCCATGATGTTCTGCCAGTCTGAAGGGGGTGTAGTGCAGTGTTTCCCAATCCGGTCCTCGGGAGCACACAGCCAGTGCATGTTTTTGCTCCCTCCCAGCTCCCATGTGGTGCAAAGACAAAGAAAGCACAGGAAACATGAAGAGATATTGCGCTACACACTGTACAACTTCCTATAGTTAGCGGGCAAAGCACGGCAAACACAACAGCTACATGGCAGGGAGCTCGGAGGGAGCAAAAATGTGGGCTGCCTGTGTGTCCCCGAGGACTGGGTTGGGAGACACTGGTGTAGTGACCTGAATGTCCAATATATGAACTCACCTTGACGCTGCCATGTGATGAGGGCTAAGGTCAAACTGAAGCCTCCCAGGTGTCTTCAAGCTGTTGAGCTGCTTTCTTCACCAGCAAAAAACCAAGGTTGCCTCAATCACCCCGTTTCTGTCTCGTCTACAAAACCTGTTAAGAGATTTTAAAATCCCTTCGGAAAAACACTGCTGTTTAGTTTACAATTCTATCGCTGTTTCTTCAGTTGTCGTCCCTCATGGATTTTTCCCCTGTCTGTATTGGTGTTAGATGTTGATTCGATAATACTTCAGGCTAGCCAGTTAGAGAAATGAAAAGCAAAACTAAACCAATTGAATATTTTGTTCAGAGAAGGCCAGATGGCAAAGGAGAGAGAGAGATCTGAGTGTCTGTCACAGTGCTGGACTCATCATTAACCGCTATGAGCTATCTGACATATCCTTGGTTATCTGCTACCATCTGAAAAGGGGAAGTCTTTAGTGGTACTAGATAAGATCTCCAGAGTAGCACATTGTTCCTCTCTACAAGCACATTCAGCATTCAGCTGTACAGTTTGCATTTTCATCTAATGCACATTTCAGGCATGACAGGTTTATTAACGGTTTAGAATTGGTATCCATTGATCTGTTGATATTAATGGACTTCGCAATGGGTAGTGTTGCCATCACTCCAGGGGGCGTTTGGTCCACAGCTCCAGCTCAGTATATGTGGAGTGCAAGAGCAAGCAGAGACCCAAGACCCTCAACTGGCGACTGCAGACACAGAAGGGTGACGTTATCTGGCGTGACACCCCGGCCCCACATTCTTTGCGCAGAGTATGTAGATCGCAGAGTATTTACAAATATGACATCTTTGTTTTTAATCATTTTCTATCTAAACACACACAGGAATACGTATAGGACCTACGTAAATATGATTACTTACCGCCTTCATTGAGTGATTTTTCTGACTTCGGTGGACATCACTATCCAAGGGTATAACTTTTGGTTTTGATTATTGGGGGGGGGGGTGTTACAACCCCCTCATCCCCCCCACTGTTTACGCCCAAGCTGCTATCCAATATAAACAATAACCTACAATTCATCTGTGTGTGACCTGCAGGTGAGTGAACTTGCACCTATTTACTAACCACACGGCAGACATGCAGCCTCTATACGTATGCTTCCACCATAAACTACTCATGTGAAAAATTTAAATTGTCAACTCTTATGAATATGTATGTGATAATAATATAATATTTATGTGCCAAAACATATGTTTTGCGGTTCAGCGGTTTTTATTCAAATATGGTAGGATGTAGGTCTATAAAAATAAACTGCAGACCTGAATAAGTCAGATACCAACCAGAAAGTATTTTGTTCACCAGCTTCCCTCATCATATGATTTAAACTGAGTCCGACTTCGAGACAGGAAGATTAAACGCATTCTGTGGCAGGCTCGTGCAGGGTGTCGTACGAATGTAAGTGCTCCCCCTCCGATGTTCCACATGCGGAGGAGTTCAAGTATCTTGTCTTGTTTGTTATTTGGGAGATGAATGGAGTGGGAGATTGACAGGCGGATCGGTGCAGCATCAGCAGTTATGCAGGACATTGCGCCGGTCTGTCGTGGGGGAAGACAGAGCATGTACAGTATATTCCAGCCCCACCTACCCCCACAGGCTCTGGGTACTGACCAGAAGAGTGAGATTGCAAAAATGAGCTTTCCTCATGGGTTATCTGGGCTCAGCCTAAAAGGGTGAGGAGTTCGGGCGTTTGGGAGAGGCTGCACATACACTATATTGCCAAAAGTATTGGGACACCAGCCTTTACACACATATGAACTTTAATGACATCCCATTCTTAATACATAGGTTTTAATATAGAGTTGGCCAACCCTTCGCAGTCCAACTCTTCTGGGAAGGGTGTCCACAAGGTTTAGGAGTGCGTTTATGGGAATTTTTGACCATTCTTCCAGGAGAGCATTTGTGAGGTGAGCGACTGACGAGAATGTCTGGCTCACAGTCTCCACTCTAAGTCATCCTAAAGGTGTTCTGTCGGGTTAAGGTCAGGGCTCTGTGCAGGTCAGTCAAGTTCCTCCACACCAGACTTGCTCATCCATGTCCTTATGGACCTTGCGTTGTGCACTGGTGTGCAATCATGTTGGAACAGGAAGGAGCCATCCCCAAACTGTTCCCACAATGTTGGGAGCATGAAATTGTCCAAATATGCTGCAGCATTAAGAGTTCCTTTCACTAGAACCAAGGGGCCAAGCCCAATCCCTGAAATACAACCCCACACCATAATCCCCCCTCCACCAAGGTTTACACTTGGCACAATGCAGTCAGGCAAGTACCATTCTCCTGGCAACCTGCAAACTTAGACTCGTCCATCGGATTTCCAAACAGTGTACTCTATAGTCCACTGGCGGCGTGCTTTACACCACTGCATCCGAGGCTTTGCATTGCACTTGGTGATGTAAGGCTTGGATCCAGCTGCTTGGCCATGGAAACCCATTCCATGAAGTTGTCAACACAGTGTTCTTGAGCTCATCTGACGGCCACATGGAGGTCTGTAGCTATTGACTCTGCAGACAGTTGGTGACTTCTGCACACTGTGCTCCTCAGCATGCGTTGTCCCCGCTCTGCGATTTTACGTGGCCTACCACTTCGTGGCTGAGTTGCAGGTTGTTCTCATTGCTTATGCAGTGTCTTATGTAGTGTTTCTAGAGCAAAAGTTAACATTTTACATCAAAAATCCCATTTTCAGCAAATTTAATGCACTCCAAATTATCACCAATTGTTTTATGACATGTATTTGGAGAAACATACGATGAGGTGCTCCGGGCATGTCCACCCGAGAGGAGACCCCGGGTCAGACACACGACACGCCGGAGAAATATTATCTCTCGACTGGCCTGGGAGCACCTGGGTATCCCCCCCGGAGGTGGATGGATGTATTGTTAGGGCAAAAGCGACACTCTGTGGCGGCAGTGGGAAATACATCCTGCTCAGAGAGCCACAATCGAGGTATGAATCAGCGTTAACCAGATATTTCTCTCTATGTCAGGTCCAGAAACATCACTGACTTCGTAAGTGATTACCATGTTCTAGAAATATTATGTATTTACGGTTAGCCTGAAACATGGGTCTATTACAAGCACATCAAATTCTAGGAGATTCATAGTATTTTAAAATTCCCCAGATCCCTTTTAACAAGTAATATATTAGTGGACTCAGTTGAAGGCTTTTTAGGAGGACAATATTAGGGATGTGGATCTAAGTGTTAATATATTAGCTAGATCCGGTGCCCATTTTGTATTGCATATGCAAATGGAATTGAAGATGGTTCATTTTACTAATTTAAAAATCATGTTTAAGTTATTTGCATAATAAGAGATTTTTATGTGTGACCCGTGTATTGATTAAAGCATTGAGAACATTGCAGTACAATGACCTTGGAAACTTATTAAGATTGCATATGAATAATTATTTTAAAAATTGGCTTGTAGTAAATTAAACCTTCCGTACAGTATCGATATCATTCAACGTCAAGAAGTACAGACATTTGAATCACGTTCGTAAAGTGTATATTTGCATTTTTTTTCTTTCTTTTTTTGTAGGGCGGTAGTCTAATGTGCATGACCGAACTATTTTAAAAAAAAAAAACCTCACGTGACCACATTTTCCATACATGTTTTAGGCATTTTGAAACATTTCAAAAAGGCGAAATGCATGACGTATATTTTTGGAAAACAGAATAAAGAGTCAGAAGACACATTATCAAGTTCTGCGGCATTAAGAATCAGTTTACAAGTGTGTCTCACTCATTTCCCGATTCATCAATAAGCTTCTCGGTGACGTAGTAAAATTCTCACTAGTCTGCATAACTGTACATGAGATAATAATATTTTTTATTGAAGCTGCAAAAAAGGTTTCTGAACCCGATTTTAAAAACCACGAGCAGACGCTAGCAAAATGGACGGTGCCACGAAGTGAAATGTGACAGGATGCATTATTAAAGTGACAAGTCAGCCGGCCGATGGCGGCCAGAAAGCATGTACACACCTGCACAAACAGGATGGAGTGGGATATTAATCATACAAACAAATTTGTCAGTTATGAAAAAGTGTGCAGTAAGCGGGCACGCAATGTCAGATCGCCAACTTGAATAAAAGGAGCATCAAAATGGCATCGTCAACATGTAATCGGAAGTAACACAACTTTGTGGCAACTTCTTATGAAACTCTTGAGTAAAATAGTACTTGCGCTCCACAGCAACCCACTAGAGTCACGGTTCTTAAGAATCAGCTGGGCTGAAGAGCACAGCTTCTTTTGCCTGTGGTTTAATTTTCACATATATGTTACATATAGCCTATCTATGTGCGTTTTGCTAAAGAGCGAATGCGAATCTGCCTTCGCTTTGTTCCCTGAAAGACTCTTCAGCATAGTTACCCCTGACGTGTTATTTTCCGCGCTGGGCGGTTCTTGCGCTTTTCGGGAAGCGGCAGATCGGGCGACCTGAGCAGCGAGAGCGAACCTGCGAGCGCCCGACAGAAGCCCTGCTGATCCGGACATGGACTCCAGCGCGTACGGCGCCTCTCTGGCTGGGGGCGCTTTCGATTTTCTCGGTTTTTTGAAACAGCCCCAAACTATAGTGCGGATTTTGAGTTGGGTGAGTGCCTGACGTCAACTGGTTGACCAAAGGCTACATTGAAATGAGCAGATGCAGGCCGCAGGGTTCGTGCATTTCCTGAAGCGCGCTCTGGCATTATAAACGACCGTATAATTATACAGTGTAGCTCAGGTTTATAAAATTATAACTCGCTCGCTATAATTGCTTGTGCGTACTTTAACGCTTTAAAAAGAAAATACAAGTGCGGGTCTATTTTTGTTACTATTACAGTTTGCTTTTATTAATTGTCCTGCAATTAATTTGTGATATGTGTTGAGACTTCTACATCTACTTTGTCCCACCTGTTCTTACGTGCAAAATATTAATAGAACGTCTAATGTACTATAATATAGGAAGAAACCAATGATAAAGCGAAGTACCTGTACTTTATATTAATCTGTTTGCTAACCTATATCCCCATAGCACGCTCCTCCCTTCAAATATTTACCCTTGAGTTTCGAGCGCCTGATCTTTATTAAGAAGTAATAGCCTTCAGCCAGGGTGTTCTAGCGCACTTCATCTTATACAATTTTGCGTTATTTATGTTAGTACCTTGACTTATAGACTTAGTAATTTTGACAAAGTTTTTCTTTCAAGGGGAGGCCAGAAGCATCACTAGAGATTTGTTAACTTAAAGGTCTCAGTGTGGCATGATTTATTGAATATATCACACATCGTGAAATTAACCGTTAAAGTTAACGCGTTATTTAATGGGTGACCTTGGGTGTCTTTCGGAAAACCCCCAGAAGTCCAGGTGCCTTTATGTTTAAAAAAGGAACCGTGCCGTTTATTCAATTAAAACCCCCACAGCCACGCGACAGCCAAAGTGAAACTTAACAAGAAACAGAATCTCTTCTCTTCTGTCTTAAACCCCCCATGCGCATTACTTTCAAAACTCGTTATGGCAAGATTTATCTCTGCATTGGTGTGATTGATGTGCGTTTCAGCAGGAGACTCAAGCACACCTGGAACGGGTCAAGGTTCAGACAAATATAAGACTTTTAACGGAACTAAAGGGATAATTATGTAGCTTTAAGAGACTTAAAGGTACAGTGATTCTGCCGTATTGACCAACAGTCTTTTCTAAGTACAGAAAGTGCAGAAGACGGACTGTTTCTTTACAAGCCTCGTTAGGTAGCATAATGGGAGTTTTGTGCCTCATGAGGGAATAGCTAGTCACGTGATGAGCCATATGATCGTCGGTTGGCTGCTCTGGAGAGGCATCTGAGGAAGTGAGCCTAGTCGATGGCTGGATTTACCACTGAAGCCTGTATTGCTTCTTTGAGCTGTAAATGATCACTGACATCTTTATTAAAACTCTCATCGAGGTTAGCTCCTGCTGCTAGAATTAACGTCAGAGAATTAAGTTAATGTCCCTCTGATGGAATAACAATAAGTCTGAGTCTGCCTGCTTGTTACACAACTTTTCACTTTTGCCTTGATTTTTTTTTCTGGATGTTCCTCTTCAAGCTTATTCTGATGATTCTCTCCTTTGGCTTGTGCAGGTTTCTGGGAATATGGGTGTAATTAAAGCTTACACATATCTGACTGCAATAACTCCCACGTTTCTTGTCATCGACAAGTCAAACAACATGATTATGAAATAGCTTGATGTCATAGATAGACATCTGTGCATTTATTTCTGCGTTTGCAAAATGATTTTGTCCAAAGCCACTTAGAATAGAGGGATGGGCTATAATTTATTTGTCCTCCTTGGGTCTGACCCTACAACCTTTGTGTCTTTTGCACAGTACTCTACCTGTTGAGCTGCATGAGTTTAGTTAATGTTGGAGTATAGAATACGAGTGACTTTCACTGCTGTCTGCCGTTTTCAGGTGTTTGCCATCATTGTTTTCGCCACCATTGTGGCCGAGGGTTATGTCACACAGGCTGGGTCCCCAGATGCCAAGTGCATGTTTAACCAGAACGACGGAGCCTGCAGCTACGCTGTGACTATTGGCGTGCTCGCCTTCTTGGCGTGCGTCATTTTCCTGGTCCTGGATGCCTACTTTCCTCAGATCAGCAATGCCAAGGAGAGGAAGTACATCGTCAGTGCGGACCTGATATTCTCAGGTACGCCGTTTGTCAAATTATCGCCAGCACTCGGCTGAGCGCACTGTCAGCGTGGCTTGGAGTTAGAGATGTGCTCTGGCCCTTTAAATACTCGTGAACTTGGCTGGTGTAACTGTTGTCCTATTGGGTAATGAATGTGACAGAAGTGTGTATAAGTCGTTCGATTCGGAGGCCATATTCATCCCTCCCTCTCTCTGCTTTTCATCACTGTCTCTAATGTAGGAGCGTGGACGTTCCTGTGGTTTGTATGCTTCTGCTACCTGGCCAATCAATGGGCGAAAACCCCGGACACAGCCAACATCATCAAGGACGCTGCCCGGGGCGCCGTTGCTTTCTCCTTCTTCTCCACCGTCAGCTGGGTGAGACTCTGACCTTTCTGCTGATTGGTCGAACAGTTAATCGATTTGTCAATGGGTCATTTTTTTTTTGTTTGTTTGTTTTTTGTTTGAATGAATCCATATAATAATACAGTTTTCCCCTGTATCGGCGGGTGATACGTTCCAAGACCTACCGCGGACAGGCGAAACTGCGGATAATGGCAAACCATCCCCATATATCGCATGACTTCTGTGTACTTTTTTAATAAATTAATTTTATTAGGATATAATTTGACTTTCATGTACTTACATATGGTAATTGATAAATAAAGCATAGTAAGACATTACTAGATTTGAATATAGTAATAATAAAGTACATAGTACATTAATTTGCAGTACTGTACAGTACTGCACTCTCTTAAATGAATGGGATTCTGACATTTTAACCTAATACTCAAGAGATGAAAAAATATCATGCATCAAGGGACGGAGCAATGAAAATCGTGCTTTTTATGCCCCTAAAATGATGAAAGAACAATGGGAAAAAAATCGCTGATACAAGGGGACTACTGTCTAAATTTAATCCTACTACCAATTTTAATATGATGTATTTGATGTTCCCCTCCCCCCCACTATTGCAAGTAAGATTTCAAAATTGATACTCCTCTCCCAAACAGGGCCTTCTGGTCTTCTTCGCGGTGGGAAGGTACCGCCAAGGGGTGACGGAGTTTGGGCAGACTTACGCCGACCCGGCCCACGACACTCCATACCCTCCCTATGCCACCGGAGCTCCCCAGGGTTACCAGCAGTCTCCCTTCACCAGCGGCACGCAGCAGCAGGGTGAAGGATCGTACCTGCCCCCCTCCTACTAGAGGAATCAGGGTGGGGGTGGGGGAGGTGACACCGGGTGTAAGCCGCCCAATGACGAAACGCCACCAGTGCAATGAAGCTCCGCCCTGTGTCTGGCTTAGCCAATTAAATGAGTTCCATCAAATAGTAGTATAGATGGGGGGTGTGCTGGTGGTATTTATTTGGCCAAAGAGGAGATGGGGTGGGGGGGCAGGGAGGGGGTAACAAAACATCAAATAAGGTCTCATTTATGACACTGTGCTTGCTTTTTTCAGAATGTACTTTGTTCTGTGCCTGCATGTGTGGGGTAAACGCCCATTACCCAGCCAAAGTTTTCAAGTTTTCATTTTGGCCCTAAGTATTTTAAAACACAAATTAGTGATTTGTGGATGTGGCCATAAGCTACTCAGCCAGGGATCTTTGGAGCTAACTGCCGATTTCAGGGTCTGGTGGTGAGAGACCTGCTCCATCAGCACATGAGCAATAATCCAAAACATTAGACGATTCTCAAACCGTGCGTCGCACATCTTTACAGTGACGGTGGGTTGTGTAAAGGGGGGGTTGGGGTGTGACTGTTTACATCAATACTTCTAAGATGCATTTTTAAGGATTTGTACAAGCTGAATCTATACTTCGCTGCAATTAGCCTGCTGTTTTTCATCTTTTGTTTCGTTTATCTTGGCCCGGTTCAGCAGAATTTCGGTGGCTGGACCTAAAACTCACATTCCTGCCCGATGCCAAATTTTGCCCATTCCTCGCCCATGTTGGGCCGTCCCACGGCGGGTGGCTCCTCGTATCGTATGCCAAAAACAAGAGCTAATTAACAAGTGCCATCAACCACACATTTCTTAGTATTGCAGGGGGGGGTCACTATGGTTCGTATAACCCCACAGCTGGGTACGCCATTAGACAGCAGACCATTAAAAATGGGGTCCGCTTCACAGTTCATTTCAACAGTTTTGTCTTCTTTTGATCTTAAAAGGTCAAATTATTAACCAGTAGCACATTTGCATGTACAGAATCACACTTCCCTACACTGGAGAAGATGTTTCTGTGTTCATATTGGTGTGATTAGTCTTTTTTTTCTTTTCCTACATTACACAGTGGCTACTTTAATCAAAAATTAGTTAATCTGTTAAGGTATGATTCTGCACATTTTGAATACCATGAGTAGTGTGGTTTCGGTGAATAAGAGGTGTTTCAGCCACACGAGGTGACAGACCTCTGTGAGACCATCCTCGTATTACTCAAACGAGGTTCACAGCATCTTAAGTTTACTAAGGAGTTCTAACACGCTGCGGTTGACAGCTTAGAAAAGTCAGCACATAGATTTAGTTTCCGATTGCCTTTATGGGCATTCTGTATTAATCTTTTATTTTGGAACTGACCAGGACATCTAAGCACAGGACAGGAACTTCTATAGTTTCAATAGAACATTTCGCTGCACAAAATAGTGGCACAATCTGTGGTTTAAGTTAAAAAAAATATCAGCTGTATCACATACAATATCTTCCCCCCTTAATATAGAAGGCACCCTGTCTTCTGTGACTGTATGCCCTGACTACAAATATTATACCCATCTACAGTTCCTCACATAGCCGCAAACCTTTTCCTCTGGTTTTGACGTTTGGTTAAGGATTTTTTTTAATACCACAGCCCAATGTGCAGGCGTTGGCTTTATTTGTACGATTGTATTCCCCAAGTTAAAAATGTTCAGTATAACGTGATTTCAGTTTATGACTACTGTGCTGTTCTTCCTTTAACGGTGTATGTTTTTTATGGTTCATAAAGTGGTTACATTGCTGTAATCGTTGTCTGTAACCAGCTATTCATTTCTGCTCCTGGAATGAGGATGGCGGTTTCCTGCCGGGCCTGTATATCCAGTTTTTTTTTTTTTTAGAAGTTAATGCGCAAGATGCCGATCAGTACCCCCAGTTGTTTCACACTGGAGTAAATTCCTATCATTCCATAAATCATTAAAAGACAATCAGTACATGAAATCATATCGGTTTCCCCGTTCTTTGAAGAATATTCCCAAAACACCCCCAGACTCAAACTTCAATTAAAAGCTTTTAATAATTAAAAACAGGATTCTACAGACACACAAACACCCAAGCGAGCAGACATTTCGGAAGGCAGCTCGTGATATGATTGGCCAATCCTGGGCTGACCCCGTCTGTCCAGATAGAGGTGAGGATTTCAGGTCCAGGAAGTAAGAATCCACACCCACAAGATTTTGTCTCTCACAGTGCAGCCAACCAGTTGAGTACTCTGTGACTGACTCTTTATGCTCAACTGGTTAGCTGAAACAAAATCTTAGTCTGGATTTTTACTTTCTGGACATGAAATGTTTACTTCTGTGTCCGGATATATAAATAATGCCAAACGCGTCTTAGAGACATCAAGAAAGTGACAGAAAGCCAAGAATTTTTCCAAATCACACTGTGAAGTTAACAGGTAACAAAAAACATGAACAATAGACCCACATCCTAACTTTCAGATATTCACTGATCAATTCCGGCTAGTAAAAAAAGTTTAAAAAGTGAAGGTACCCGTTTTAAAAGGTACATGAAATACATTTGTACTATTAAAAGTCTTAGTTCATGCTAACACGCTCTCTGCACAAGTTCAGGTTTTATGTCTTTGATCTCCTTTAATGACTAGATCAGTCAGCATACTGTAGTGACTCTCTGAGCATGCTCGGTGGAGCATCTCCTCAGAGCTGAAGTGTCCCCAGAAGCTTGCGAGAAGCACCAAAGTCGGGCTGCTTTGTGGGCAGGCTGTGTGGAGTGTCATCCCTCCGGGGGGCGCTGTTCTCCTTCTCGGCAATCAGGCCTCCGTAGCAGGCCCTGCACACTGCATTGTACTTGTCGGCGCCACCTATGACTTCCACCTGGAAAAAACCGGTAAGAGATGCGGAAGGTCAGTTCATCCCTCCCAACGTGATACCAGATCACACGTTTGCACACGTTCCTCATCTAAGCCGGGACTTCCGAGGCATTTTAAAGTTACAACCGAACAGTTACACGTGTAGCTGAAATGACCTGTGAATAATTAAATGTTGTGGTCTTCCGTAAACTAGCTGGACTGTTTTAGTTAAAGTAGTGGAAAGTGAAAGTACATCAGAAGAGTATATTTTGAGTAAAGACCGCATCTGCATCACTTTCCACCACCCTCTGGGTTTTGTGGTCCATTACTTTCAAATTCAGGTTAAAGACAATCTTTCATTGGATCGAGATTCCCCCTCCCCCCACCACATGGACCCACCTCCCTCTCGTCCCCCAGCCTCTTGGTGTACGCCGCCTCCTTGAAGCACTGCATGCAGACGGCGTTCAGCTTCACCACGCTCTCCGCCAGCGGAACCAGGCTCAGGATGTTCCCGAACGGCTGTGGAAATGCGGGGAGGTTCAGCACAAGGCTCCTTCCTGTTCTGAGCAGACCCAGGATAACTTTCCTAGCACTCATACACATCTGACAGGGTCTCACTCGTCCGAAATGTTCAGAAATGGTCCAAAGCTTCAAAGTTTAGAGTTCAGTGTCCAACAAATATTTCTGCTCCAAAATCACATATCTCTGTGTGTTGTTTGTGACTCAAGGCAAGTAACTCATAAAATTATAATTATATATAAGTATTTGCCCAAAAAATTATAGGTAAGTAATAGGTTGTAATAGATTTTTAGTAATGAATATGTATTGCTTACCTTCCTCTGAAAGGTGCCGTCTAGCGCGGCCACGATGATGGTCTTCCCCATATTAGCCATCTCCTCACAGAATTCCACGGTGTCTGGGAACTGTGACAGAGACAGGAGATTCTGGTCACGTGCCAGATAGCCGCCATGTCACATCAGGGCAGGCCTGGCCGATCCCAGCCCTCCCAGATTTCTGCTTGTAACTTTTACATCCGGCCACCTATTTTCACAGCTACCAATATGACAGAGTCAGTGGGGTTTCACAAAAACACCCTCCCCCCCCTTGACCTTGTGGAGGACTGGAATCGCCCAACCCCTGCAGAGATGCCAGGACCGCGGTTTTCCCGCCTATTTGGGGTACTTTGAAAACACAGTTGCTGGTAAATATTAGGAGGTCGATGGTTACGGGATTTTCATAATGTTCTGCGGCAGTGAACTGTCAGGGGGGAAAGAAATTCATCGTTATGAATGCAAGTAGCTCCTAACGCTGAGTAATAATGAATCGCTAGGCACCGAAAGTCAGACACACACAAAAAGCAGGGCTGCCAACTGACACTCACGCTTTCAGGCTCAGGCAAGAAATCTTACGGCAAATCTATATTATTCCATTATAAACCTAAAATTAGCCACATCAAAAGCGTTGGGGTAGTTTGAAAGTCCTACAGACTATTTGCAAGGCAATAAAACTGTTACATTCATGTAAATGCGTGTGCAGAATTATCACGAACTGAAAATCTCACTCCAACCCGCTGATCAAAGTTGGAAACCTTGGGAAAGGAGAGTGCGTCCGTCTGCATGATGTCATTGCGTTTAACTGTCGTTTTAAAATGTTGAACATTTCAATGAGATACAGGTACAATATACTGGGATTTCAAATATCGGGCTAATTCCAGCTTCCGTCGGGCGGATTTTAAGTAGATCTTGGGCTGGAGATTTTTGCCGGACCTGGCAACACTGACCCCCTGATTTACAGTTGCAGGAGCGTCAAGGCTGCCGATCGGCTCTGCTAAGTGCAAAGTGTATGGCATTACTACAAAGCACACTTACAAACTGCCCTTCATCAACGCCAATGACAGACGCCTGTATTGCCAATGACTGCACGTCCTTTAATCGATTAGCAGGAACAGCCTCCATCGTATTTCTGGGGGGAAATTCGAAATGGGAGCAGACAGCAAATTAAAATTTATTGTTGATGATTTCAAAGTGAAAGCATGCAAGAAAACCCAGAACCAGTGACTTACTTGTCGTGAGTTGCCATCCCTTTGTCGGAATAACGAGTGTCCTTTGCGTACTTGACCACGAGGCAGCGGTACTGTGCAACCTGAAAGCGGCGCACGCGGCGCATCAGCTCCGTGCTTTAAAAAATATTCGCAAATGTTACTTTTTCCAGTTGTTTAATAGTGAACCAAACGATTGATGTTTGCGTTTAAAAACATGTACAAAACATCAATGCTCAACATTAAAAATAAATAAATATACGTAAATAAAAAATACCGCAATCTAGGTGCTACGAAACGCAGGATTAAATGATGCCATTTTTTGCAAATAAATGAATTTTCATTAGGTTTCACTAAAGTACACAACTGGATTCATTCGTACTATGTTGTCAATGATCAGCACCGTTCTATTAGTGCTAAGACACGTTAAGACTAGGAGTGTTACGTAGAGTATTTTGGCGCGATGTCGGTGTACACAATGCAATGAAATCTGCAAACATTCATTCATTTATTTATTGAACTGCACATTCATGCAGCTATATACTTACCTCTTCCCTGAAAACATAGGTCCAAAAATTACCTAAAATGAAAAGCATCATGTTATTTGCGATGTCTACTTACTCAATGTTTGTCTTCATATAAAAAAATCCTACAATCCAACTACTATAAATGGGAAAGAAATGGAGTCAACCAGCTGCAGACTCCACGGGAAACAACAGTATTTCTAATACAAGTTAGCATACAAGATATCATTAATAATAGAATCTTAACCCACTCCTTTATAAAATTCTAGTCAAAACTCGATCAAGAAAACTATGAAAAACAGCTTGCTAACACAATACCTGGATTTGTCCTCGTATTTTTCTCGGAGAATTTGGCAAAATTTGTGTTACATTCAAACAGTCCATTTCTTGTTCTTACTGAAAAGAAAAAAAATAAATAAATAAACAATAAATTAAACCGTACTGCAAATAAATTAAAAAGGCGCACAGGAAACAGCCCACGGTTAGTAAAGCGCCTGTACACTGCCGGCAGAGGCGTGGCTATGAGTAGCGCCGCCCAAATGATGGTCAATTTAACCTTTTGAAATACGGAAATATGGGTCTCGAAATGATCCACCCTATAACTTTCATGGCATTTTATATGACTCGGCACAAGGACGTTTAGTTGTGGGGTGTTTGGCTGCCTTAGCCTTAACTCCCATTCTGGTGTAACTTGTCCGTCTAGAGTATGTGTTTCTTGGAGATGTTCCCTGGAGTCCCGAGAGGAAGATAAGTACGTAGTTCGCTCAGCATGTCTAAGCTGCTTAAATGTAACATCAGTTTTACTTTACGTATTTCCACTGGCGGCCCGGTTTTTGTTGATTATTACCTTTATGAGTCATCTTGCAGGTTTAGGCAGAACCTTTAAACTCTTCCACGGGTAATTTGCTATTCAAATGATTTATTTTTGCAGGCACCCTTGGGACTTGCGAGGAAATGCAGCATACTCCCTTTAAAACTGTCTAATATTTTAATGTGCGCAACTAATCGATGATCGTGCAGACAAGACCAGAGTAAAAACACATAGCAGTCCTACTTGATTACAACCATTCTCTGACTTTACACGACTAGCGCTGCAAAAAAAAATGTTAACGATTGTAATGTTGCCTTGCTATAACAGGCAAGCTACCCATATTTTACGTTTCCTGACCGGGTCATTCAGCTGGCAGCTAAGGAGAACCGCACTTGCGGTTCTGTTATGCTCATGAACACATTAATCATTTTACATCTGGATCAGTTAAAGGTATGCCCACCCAGATTCCTACGTAGGTTGGTCACTTTGTACAAAATACCGTTTATGTAATGTAAACGAGCATATTTCGTCCATATCACAGAGTATTTTCAGACAAATCAATTATTGCAAGTCTCGCGGCAGTATTCCAAAATCCCTCTTATCTGTGCATCATGTAATCCTTAGGGATCGTTAACCTACTATAAATCGACATGCTATTGAGCAATTTGGTGTTAAGTTGGGTGTTTCGTGTATTTTTAATTCCCTTTTTAAAGCTTTAAGAGATTATTTTGTATAAGAACGAAAAGTAATTTGTGCAATTAACTGATGTTATTTGCAATCGCATAAGTTGGTGGGAAAAACAACCGCTTGTATAATTCTTCACTCTGTACACTGCGTTGTACCTGGATCAATAGACACCCCCCCGCCCCCCGGCAGCCTCACACGAGTTGCACATTTTGACGCGCCGTAGCGCCTGCGTCGTTCTGAATGGCGGGACCTACGCAAAATGCGTGCGAAGGGTCGACGGTCATGCGCAGTGCGTGTTATCACTGCCTCCGACTCGCGAGCCGGAGAGGAAGTGTCGCGAGCCCCGGCGCCGCACAAGTTATGGAGGGAGGACGGGAGCGGCCGTAAACGCATTTATTTCGGATCGTCGCCGGGAGGCTCACGGCCCGCTGTAAGTACGCAACAGGACCGAGAAGCCTCGGTCTTTTCAATGAAACCTGACCTGAGTTTACCGGTCTGGTTTACCATCCCGGGGCGGCTAGGTGAAACCTTGACTCCATTGGTTTGTTTGTTTGTATGTTTATACAATGAAGTAGGAATGAATGAGTTAATATGGTGACAGGGCATCATTAGTCAATATGCTTTATTCTACAAACATGACGAAATGATCCAGGTGAGGCTTGTCGCTGTCTGACTCGTTCCGACTTAAAAAGTTACGTGCGTTGGGTGTATCGCCCCCCCCGTGCTTTTCTGATGGTCTAGGAGCGCCGTGTAACACACGTAGCCCATCTAGTCCTTACAGTGCTAAGGAAATGTCTGCAGAGACGGTGATCGGCAACCGAGAGACTTTTTTAAGCGTGAATTTGTAATGCATGACCACTGTCATTGTGATGACTTCCTGCCGGTGTAATGCCGAAAAAGGTCACTGATCTGAAACGAGTTGAGCTACATTGTCGGGTTAGGCTACCGTAGTGCTAGTCGATAGCCCTAACCCTAACCCCCCTAACCCCCTAAAAGTTCAACTCGTCAGAACACCGGCATGCATTCTACGGCAGGGACGCCTTTTTCGGCATAACACCTGCTGTGTGCAGACATAAAATCGCCCTGAACTTAAAGCAGGTTTTCGATCCAGTCCACTTGCCAGTGGTTGATGCAAGTGATTCCGAATCTCCCATTACAATGGGCTTACAGGTTATGTCATAAAGTTAACCCTTTATGATGGCATCGCGTGCATGGTAAGGTTAGTGTTTTATGCGCATCTCGTGATTATGTTACCTTCAAAGCAATGTGAACTGCTCCAGCATCTCCAGCCTTGAGTCCCTCAACCTCTTGGCTCAGTTTGGCTCTTTTTTTTCCTGCAATGGCAGGCCTCCAGACTAATTTTTTCCATTAATAGCACTGATGCTCATTAATGAACATTTTAGGGGCACCGGCACAAAATATAGGCGTGCCACTTAAATCGGCATGAAATGCAGACATTCGTGTTTTTTCCTTCTTAACTATTACTGAAAAATACTTTTGGTAGTAAATATACAATGTATAGAAATGACAATGTGGTGTTTTGTATTAAAGGAAAACGTCTCAGTGAAGTAGTGCTTAAGAGAAAAAAATAAGGGCCAAGTAAGAAAATTTACGAAGGTAAACATAAGGTATGTGGTCAGCTGCGGTTCCGTCAGCGCAAGCGTGCGTCTTTCAACACTGGTGGGGGCCAAACAGCCCTGATGCCCCCACTCCCCTGAACATAAAAAATGGGCAGCATATTTTTCGGTCACACTACTGTGCCTACTTATAAAATTTACACTATCTACAAAAATAGTCGCGAATTTTTTGTCATATGGCAATATGCATGTTGCAGATGGATAGACATTGGAGCTGACCTGAAGCATTCATGTTATTTTATGCATTCAGATCAGCCATTTTGCTTAGTCTACCACAGACTAAAATAACCATTAAGTAATCAAAAGAAACTGCATTCCAGGAAACAAAAGTGGCTGTTGAACAGAATGCCCTGTTATTGACGTATAGATAAAGACTGTTAATATATTATCCGAAAGCCATGTTTGCTTCTGTTCGTAGAGAGAAGTTGTGAACAAGGAACAGAGGATGGTCTGCAGGATCAGTAAAGGGTCTTTTTAAGCTTGAGGCTTGGCTGGTCTTGATCCCAGGCAGTCACATTCCCAATTGTGGGCAGTGGTATCTTAATTGTTAGGGAAGCGCACTTGTAATTGAAAGATTGCTGGTTCGAATCCTTGACCAGCAAGACACCACTGAGTTAACCTGATCAAGGTACCGCCCCCAAGCACTGCTCCCCCGGGCGCTGAATAAGCACCCCCTACTATGTCACACATTTCCTTGTTGTGTGCTGTGGTGTGTCAACAATGACCACTGATCACCAAATTCCAAATTTTAATTCTAAAATTCTAAGTTCTTGTGTGGCCGATGAACTGCATACTGTACTGAACTCTTTTGTTTAATTGACCTCCATACAGTCTGGCATTCAGTGAGGCTCTCTTGTTCTGTTTGCGTGCCTGGCTCACCCATTTGGACTTTCTTCAGTCAGTGATAATCCTTGTGCTGTAAAAGTTTAGCTGAGTGTTCCCTGCACGCCCCCCCTCCCCCAGTTAGTCGAGGTATAAAAGCCTAACCTTTCGCCCGAAAGCCGATGCTGCAAAGCGCTCTCCCTCTTTAGTGCTGAGGACATAGTACCTGGCATTATTTTTTTTGGGGTGGGGGGAGATGCCTACTGGCCAGCGTTTGAAAAGGAGGCGAAGACGGGGTAAATTAAAGTCTCGAGGCTTCCATTTATATTACTTGCTGTTTACTTTTGTGTGGGCCGGGCGCAGGGCATCTCGGGTCCGACTTGGCCGTGTTTCGGTTTTGCAGGTCCCTTTTCTGTTGCTGTGTCGTGGTTATGCTGTTTACGTTGGTACCAATCGAGCCCGCGGGACTTGGCACGCCATTGACGATCGACTGTAAAGTTCAGCATGATTTGCTTGATATGGCTGATGGAGAAGCGCAAAGTGGGCTGTATGTTAGGGCCGTGCTTAGCTCCCTTTCGGTTTGCTGGTTGGCATGGGGTGTCAGGTCACCTGCGAACGCCTTCCCTGCTCCAACCGCCATTTTGACAAGTTGCCGTGTCTTAGTACCAGACTGATTCCATTCTTTCTCCTTCCCTGCGGTTCGATTCCCCTTCGTTCTGTCCCAGTCCCAAGTCCACCCGAATGATCAACACTATTATGCAACTTTTTTTTTCCCCCTCCTTTTTTAAAACTCAATCACTGCTTGCTAAGCTCTTAAAAGCTCTCTGTGACCATGACGACCGTGACAATGTAAGAATTCTGTCTGTCAAAGTGTTAGTCCTTGGCAGTGCCAAGATCACGTTTTTAAGGACTGGCTGATGATGTAAAAAAAAAGAAAAAAAGATGTGACGAGACTGTAGACTTTAAGAAATGTTTTACGTAACTGTCATAGTATGGAGTTTGCTTTGGCACCATTTTCACGGTAAAACCTGGCGAAAGACAGCAGGTGTGCATTTAATTGTGTGCATGAATTACGCTAATGTTTACAGTTGTTTCATCCAGATTTTATGTTATTGGTTTTAAGGATACTGAAGACATGGGGAGCAATACAATCCCGCTAGCCCCGCCAGCAGTGTTTTCAGACCACGGGGTTTCTAGTCGGCTCCCCTCATGTGGTAGTGAGACTCTGCAGGCCTTGCACCGTCTCTCCCGCTGCGAAATGCCAAACTGTGCCTTAGTTTGGCATCCTGAAACTGCATGGGGATTGGGGCGTGTCACTGTATGCATGCCTACAAACCGCCTTTTCAGATGGGCAATCACAGGAGCGGGAGAAACAGTACTGGGGCTTTTACTGTGGGCGTGTGCAGTCCTACCTGTTTGCACAGTCCGTCCCCATTTCTAGGTCCGCTTCCGTGGAGTTACACCTGTTCTCCACGTCAGCCCCACGTTGCCTCCTGAAGTCAGCCTCATACCAATGTTCCTTCTGCCGTGATACCCCACAGAGCAGCGGCTCGGTTCCATGTCCAGGTATGTGGCCCCCATGGGCAACAAAGGGCGGGTTGGCCACAGTGACTTTTGGGGAGTTTTGCCCCTTTTAAATGGCCAGGATTCTCTTATGAATCGTGTCATTGGTGTCTGAATGGAAATACGTAGCATTAATTTAACTCTTTTTATAGACAATGAGTCTTGATTTGGAGATGAGCTTAACTTTCTGCAGACTTTTCTTTGAGGGGTAGGTGTTTGTCCTGGTTTTAGTTTTATGTGTAAAACCAGCTCTGCTTTGAGGTTTGGGAAATGATTGGGAAGGCCGGGAAGGGACAGCGAAGCGAGCCCGTAACATGGATTCCCGAAGTTCCGTTGCTGGGTTTTGCAGGGTTATGAACAAGGTCTGTGTGAGGCAGAGCGTACCCCCTTCCTCTCACATGTCTGGGTCCACCAGCTACCGCCGTAAGCAGCAGATCCATCGGCCATCTGGTTTGGCGACTTTGAGGAGTGCTGGGATGACGAGCGCTTCTTCAAGTGACGAGGAAGGGTGGCAGAACCAGTTTGTTTTCAGCGAGTGTGCTGTGTGCTGTGTCGGGTGTGGGGACCGCAGGCATGCAGTTGTGGTACTTGGGGGATTCAAGTAATGAGTGTGGCTGCTGAGGTGTTACTGCAACCTGCTCAGGTGTCATGACAGAAAGGGATTTGATTTCATTTGGGTTGCTGCAAAGCCTGTCTTTGACCACAAGGGGGTGCTGTTGTAATGTGTCAAGTAGACAATGTCACGCATGGTTGTGTGGGAGTTGTAGTTCTATTGTTCCCGTTTATCTGGTGTTGTCTCCCCTCCCATTCACTTGCTCTGCGAGTTCCTCTCACTCTTTCCTTGCCCTCTTCCCCACAGACTCCCCTGTTCGACGGCCTCCCATGCCTGTCAGTGCAGGTTCTGGCCCGCTGCAGAGAAATGAATCGATGAATTCCCTCCGCATCTCCATGGGGGGTCTACCTGTGCTGTCTTCCATGACTAACGCCACCGACTCCCGCTTCCGTCTCAAGTGGAGGGCCATCATGGCGGTGTCCGTGGTGCTGACATTAGCCCTCCTGCTGTACTTGCACTGGACACAAGTGGGCACCGACACGTCGAATCACTCCTTCCGTGGCAGCCGTGGCTGGAGGTTGAGCCGCGGCGGGAAGGCTGACATGCTGTACAATGACACTTACCCGCTGAGCCCGCCGGAGCGGACGCCGCAGGGTACGCGATACCGCATCGCGGTCATCGCCGACCTGGACACGGACTCTCGCAGCCAGAAGCCCCTGACCTGGTTCAGCTACATGCGGCGGGGCCACCTGCTGGTTTCTGACAGCGGCGACCGCTTGGACGTTCAGTGGGAGCCAGATCATGTGGTGCTGGAGAGCCATCTAGCCGAGAAGGGCCGGGGCATGGAGCTGTCAGAGCTGGTGGTCTTCAACGGGAAGCTGTACAGCGTGGATGACCGCACGGGCGTGGTCTACCGTATTGAGGGTGACCAGGTGATACCGTGGGTCATCCTGCCCGATGGCGACGGCTCCGTCTCAAAGGGTCAGGCAAACTTTAATTTCTCTGTTTTTATGGTTCTTGCGAAACTTTCCACATGGATGCAGAAGTGAAAATGTAGATGATGCAGTGGAGACTAATTCTGCGGTTCTGCGGAGTCGATGGTGCTCGAGCCCCAGCCATGTGCTCTGTTTGCACAACACAAGCTTTGTGTGAATTTATAGATGCTGCTTGCCTTTGCTGAGTGCCAATTTAGGCCTGCTTAAATGTTTTATTCAAGATAACGTCAAATCTTATAGGTTAGCCAATCAGCTGTGTGTATTTTTTTAATAATTCAGCACTTTGGTTAAGGGTCTAGCAACATTTGTATTATTGCCGGTTACCGTTGTGCCACCTGCTGGCCGAAATGTGTACGCTCTGAGTGTTTGGTATGATGTATTAATTGTTCCCCCATGTAAATCCACCTCAGGGTTCAAGGCAGAGTGGATGGCCGTGAAGGACGAGCACCTCTACGTAGGTGGCCTGGGGAAGGAGTGGACCACGACCAAGGGGGAGGTGGTCAATGACCACCCTGAGTGGGTGAAGGTGGTGGGCTTCCAGGGCAACGTCGAGCACCAGACCTGGGTCCTACAGTATAATGCGCTGCGGAGCGCGGCCGGGATCGAGCCACCAGGTGTGTGTCGGGGGAGGGGTGGAATAGGGAAAGACAGGCAGCCATGTTGATTGACTTTCTTCTCCTCTTCTGGTGACATCATACTGAAACATGCACTAACTGAAAAGGTTTTCTCCCCCCGCCCCAGGCTACTTAATCCACGAGTCAGCGGCGTGGAGCGACACGCTGAAGCGCTGGTTCTTCCTGCCACGCCGCGTCAGTTCTGAGCGCTATGACGAGGCGGCGGACGAGCGTCGCGGCGCCAACCTGGTGCTCAGCAGCTCGCCCAATTTCCGCGACATCACCTCAAGCCGCGTGGGCCCCCTGCTGCCCACTCACGGCTTCTCCTCCTTCAAGTTCGTGCCCGGCACCGACGACCAGATCATCCTGGCTCTCAAGTCGGAGGAGGATGCCGGCAAGATCGCCACCTACATCACGGCCTTCACGCTGGATGGCCGCATCCTACTGCCTGAGACCAAGATTGGCACTGTCAAGTATGAAGGCCTGGAGTTTGTGTAGATCGGAACTGGGAGTGTTTTCCAGATGCAAGCGGTTGGGAAGAATGCAACAGTCCTGGTGACATCACCTCACTTCTCCTTCCCTTGTGTCATGAACTAACACCACCAGTAGGGGGCACTGTCACACTCATTTCTGTTTACTGTTTTATTGTACACTTTAAAGTCTCCATTAGTGAATGTAAGAAAACAGAAAAGTTATCTATCTGGTCTTCAGAAGAAGGAGAGAAAACCGGGCTACACCTTTTATAGGCCTGAATACAACACCTATTCAATGCAGTGACCAGCAGGACACTGATTGAATATAAATGTGAAGTACTGTAAAGATTGAGAGCATAATATTTAATTTTCCAGTGTTTTCACTTGGTTTCTCCATAGTATTCGATGTTGGGCTTTATTTTCCCTTTTTTTAAAAAAGGCTATTTTAAGCAAACTTTTTAATCATGATTTAATGAATGTTATTTTCTGGAGATCATGAATTGGTCTTAAAGCTCGGGCGTTAATGTGTCGGTTCCTGAAATATGGGTGTATATGTTGTATGTGCAGCAGTTTTGAGTGTGTGTTTGAGAACCTTTTGAGTTAACTGCAAATTGAGAAAGAGAAACGGGTGTATACGTGATTCATCAATGAAATTATTCTTAAATTATGTCCTCTGTAATTATTATTCACATAAAAGTATCATTTGGGTATCGGCGTGGACTGAAACGACAGAGCAGTACTGAAGGTTTCGGAACTTAAACCTAACCAGGATGCACATGGATGCAGTGAGGCTGCCCCATTCGCCCAGTTTGTACTTTAACACATTTAAACATGTGCGCATCTATCATACACTTCGTTAATTAGCAGATACTTTTAATTCCAGCAATTACAGTTGTGAAAGCAGGACCAGACAGTCCCTAGATGTAATTGGGATTGCGGGCCCTTGCTCAATGGCGAAACTGTCTACGGCAGCGGTTCGTAGGGGTCTGTAGATGCCGTTGCATGGCGTGCGAGCGTGGTCCTAATAACGCCATGGTCATGGGTTCGATCTGCATATGAGCCATGCGATATTGCTCACTTCCCCTCTGGGGTTGACGTAGCGTGTTTTATTTTAGTCAATGTATTATATCTTAAACGGGTTTATACACCAAATTGCTCTGAAATTTCCGGATGTATTTGCAGCTCAAACCCGCAAAGCGACTAAGCAGGACTCGTCTTGTTTTCTACAGAAATGAAACTTAATCCATCAGGTCCAAAGGTTGGGGAAGTGAGCACCAGCCAGTCGGTGGGGTGTCTATAAAGAGACCGTCTCCATGTGTGTCACTAGATAGGAAGGCGACTCGCGGGACGGAATAGAAGCGTGATCTCTGCTAACGAGGGTAATAAAAAAAAATATCCTTCAAAAACTGCTTATACCTGGAAATATTCGTTTTAAAACTAGTTTTTTTTGTCAGAGACAAATTACATTTTACTGTATAAAGTATAAGATTGACTTTTAACCTTGTTCAGTATGCATAGTGTGGATGGAGAATAAATATTATATAATATCCATCTTCTGACTCCTTATCCTAGTCTTGGGGTCCTTGAAGACCTTCCTGTAGGCAGCTGAAGGTTATTTTGCACACAATGTGATTTGTAATGAAGGTTTTCGTTTATATATTGATAGTACAGCCACATGTTTAATAAGTCAGGATATATTTAAACTATGAATTTTAAAATAATACTAACAGGCAACTATTAAAAGTATATGATTAATAAACTAGATAAGGGCCGTAATTATTTATTAATGATATTGTGTTATTTGTATGTTCATTGAATTTGTGTTTTCTCGTTTTGAAAGAACTATTCAGTGGCCTTTTTCGTCTTTTTAATGCCCAGGTAGTTGCAGGATAAGTTCTCAGTAGACAGTCCTGTATGTGTTTAGATTTCAGGACGATTCCGGTAACTGAGACTGAATTTAAAAAGGGCGATTGTAAAATAAGCTATAAAACCTAGTTCCTAATTCACCTTTCTGCGCGGCTGTAAGCGGTGGTGCACGCGGATTCTTGGGTACATGCTTCATTCGCACGTGGACCAGTGCTGCCAGATGATGGTTTCCACCACAGACGCTATTCAAAAACTTCGAAGCGATGCTGAGGATGCTCACTTGAAAGCAAATTGTCACGTGACACAGTGGTACCTAGGTATGCGTCCGCTTTGGAATAAGTCCAACTTGGTATACGTCCTGTTTGGACGCGAAAAAGTTGTTTTTTGCTTGGTATACGACTCGCGTGCTAGAACTTAACTGTCTTTTGTGCTGCTTTAGTTTCTGAGAGATTAATGTTTGTTTACACGGTCACGTGACATCAGCGTGAAGTTAGCCCCCCATTTGTGTCTGATTTCCTCCAAACCGATCGCGATCGCGAAATCAGACGCAAATGGGGGGCTAACTTTACGCTGATGTCACGTGACCGTGTAATCAAACATATCTCAGAAACTAAAACAGCGCAAACAAAAATTGTAACGGCACAATCCAGCATAATCGCGGCACATACGATTGCGACCAGTTTGGTTGAAATCTGAAACATTTGGGGGTGGCAACTTCACGCAGGCGAGTTACCTCGTGATTTTGTGCTATTTCGCGTTTTTTCAGCAAGGTAAAGTGAGGTTACATTTTCATTTATTTCATCTAATTGCTTTTGTATTTATGTATTTTAGTATTAATCTGTAGTGTTTAAATTGTTTTATACAACCCCATCAATGTATAATATGGATTTCTTTTCATAGGAACGGATTAATCATTTTCCCTTTATTTCTTATGGGAAAAATTGGTTTGGTATACGTGCTGTTTGGAGTCCAAGGATCTGGAACGGATTAATGACGTATACCGAGGTACCACTGTACAGTATTTGGAAACGAAGCTTCGTTCTCGACACGTCATGTACGTCTCAAAAACGTGGTGCGTTTAACCTGCCCACAGGGATTGTCTTAAGTCTACAGGTTAACACCATTTGAATGACGTCTATGCTCATCTTTCCACACGCACGAACACACTCAGTGCGTTTAATACGCCGACCTGCAAACACGCACGTTTACAATATGGATTTAAATTCTTTCAAAGATTTAATAATTTTTTTACATGCACAATGATTAATTGACGATTGTTAAAATTATTACATTTTACTCCATACAGATAAGTGTATATGCGTGCGATCGTATCATTAAAAGTCTAATAGGCTGCCCAATCAGGAAACACTGTCGGTCTTTCACGGTCATGTGATAATTCTTACGGTAGTATTTCATTACAAACGTAAAATTAGTTACGTCAAAAGCGTTAGGGGAAGTTTGCAAACCCTACAGACTATATACAAGGTAATAGAACGGTTACATAGGCTACATGTAAATGTACGTGCAGACTTGTCTTAAATTAAAAATCTCATGCCAGCCAGCCGACCAAAGTTGGCAACCCTGTGGCCAAGGTTGACACGTGTTCGGCAACGTTACCGCCGGACCAGGGGGATATCGCCCCAGGATCTGAGTCAACCATGTTTAATCGCGAACTCATATTTAAATCATAAACTGATTGAATCATAAACTATTCAAGCAATAAAGGACCATCTGCCCAACCTGCACCCTTACCAGTTATAGAAAGTTAAGGCCCGTCTCATGTATTTGCATAAATTTTCATAAAGTAGCTGATTAACTTTAATTGTATTGACATAGACAAAGCTTCTAACTTGAACTGGACATGAACTGTTTTTGTGTTTGGCTTGCTTTTGGTTAGTTTTCAGTTTTACTTATTTTTTTTTAGGTTTAGTTTCTTGTTAGTGGCTTTTGTGTTTGGCATCAACTTTGGCACATGCATGACTCGCATCCAAGGTTGGCTTCTCCTGTAGTGACATGGGCGGGGGGGGGTTCCATACAGCAGGATTTCTCAGTTAGCTGGGATAACTTAAGCTCGAAGTCGTGATTGTCTGGTAAGAGGTGTCATTGTAGGGATGCACACATCCTCACAGTAATAGTGGCATCTGTATATTCATGGATGTCAGAAAACGTTTTAAGTTTTAAAAATGTCCCAGTCTTTCGAAACAAGGCGGTCCTGTACTCCTCTATAGCCTCGCTTGTCCAGCATTTAACTGTAGCTTTTCAATTTGAATCTCTGTTTGTATGCTGGTGATTCATATAACGTGTTAAAAAAATGTATGCGCTCTACTTCCATTACTGATGTGGTTCAGGTCCAGTAGAATATGTCAAATACTTTGGCAGTAATTCATTTACAGAGTTTTATAAAAAAAAAAATATTTAGTATAGTGTTAGCAGACGGCTGTCTTCAGTTTTTATCTTCTGCAGAAATAGTTTGTTGTTTTCCTCCAGAAGGAGCTGTAAAACATGGGGATGCGTGTGATCTCTCCCGCCGTGTGGCTGCTTCTCCTGTGGCTCAGCGTCCCGTGCTCCGGTGAGTACAGAGAATGGGTGGCCCCCAGCTGCCAGGACGAACACATCGGCGCACTTACGGCCGCTTGGGGATTGCTTATCTCACAGCATATTTTCAATGCTCTGCATGAAAGAGTTTGTGCCTTTCAGAAAGGAGATAGGAAAATTAGATCAACCGGAAACGAAAGGAGAAAATAGCAAAACGTATGACCTACACCGTGACCTGTCAGACTTTAATTTCTGATTATTTAAGAATGGGCACCAGTATGTCTTTGCCTGGCTGGCTTGGTCAGTCGAGCATTGCAGTGTTGTGGGTTCGAGCTCCACAAGGGGTGATGAACTTTTCCCTTATTTTCTTGATTTAAAAACTCAAAGGTGATAAAGTTCTTTATTGTCAACACATCCATGAACAAGTACACAGTGTGTTGAAATACCGTTTCTCTTGGGCCCCCTGTAGTGCTACACATAAATACAAATACAATAAATAAATGCATAAATGCAACATCCATAACGCAATGCAATAAAAATTATGCACAAAACTATATGTAATTTGTGCGTGTCTGCAGTGCAGCACAAAGAGCTTGACAGGAAGGATAGGGGCACAGGGCCGGGTCTAGTCCAGGGTTCGTGGCTGTGGACTGTCCGGATCACATGGCCAGCAGCCTCACTGCCAGTCTCCATATCCCCAGCGATCCAAGAGGGAGATTTGAGGCTGGTGGGTGGCCAGCTGCTATCAGAGGGCAGGGTGGAGGTATACCACGGCGGGCACTGGGGGACTGTGTGCGACGACAACTGGGACGTGGCCGAGGCGCAGGTGGTGTGCCGGCAGCTTCGCTACCCCGGAGCCCTCTCCGCCGTCCAAGGAGGAAAGTACGGTCAAGGTAGGTCACGTGACTCCACTGGGGGTACCAGAATCTGCCAGCAGAGGGCGACTTCTGCTGCGCAGGCCTTTTCTGTGTGGATCATGCATGAGTGAGCATGATTTATTTTCTTCTAATGCATCACATTTTATGAATATTTAATTCAATATTTTGCACCTGCTAAAAATAGATTAATGCGACAGATTTGTTGCATCGATGCACTGTCTAACAGATTTCCAATCTTTATATAGTTGTTTATTTAATATGTGTCTCAAAATTGCTCATAGTGTGAGTGTGTGTCTTTGTGTGTGTGCCCTGTGATGAACTGGCATCTCGTCCAGGGTGTCCCCGGCCTCATGCCCTGTGATGGACTGGCATCCCATCCAGGGTGTCCCCTGCCTCGTGCCCTGTGATGGATTGGCCTCCCATCCAGGGTGTCTCACGGCCTATGACCCTGTGTTTCTGGGATAGGCTCCTGTGTCCGTGTTTTGTGTCTCTCTGCATTTTGGGATCACCTTCCTCCCTGTGCACTGTGTTCCAGGGTCTGGTCCCATCTGGCTGGATGACTTGGGCTGTCTGGGCACAGAGAGTCGGCTGTCTGGCTGCAGTTTCAAAGGCTGGGGAGTCAGTGACTGCTCCCACAGTGAAGATGCGGGCGTGGTGTGTGAGAGAAGTAAACACCCCCACCGGCAATTCGCTTACAAGTCCGTTCGCTGAAGCTTCCCTCTGTGAGAACGAAGCAAAATTGTGCTTTGGAACTTTCCACAGATTCGCTACAGGAAAACAAGCAGGTGTACACCCTGGATGACACCTCCAGCCTGAGCGAAGACCTGGAGAAGCTCTTCAACAACGGGCACGGCTGCGACCTCAACATCACCGTGCAGAGCCCTGATGGAGGAGAGAGCTTCTGCCTTCACAGGCTGGTGCTTTCCATGAGCCATGAATCCTCCACCATCATGTTCCTCCAGGAACTGGACACCATCAACATTAATGTCACGCAGGCCTGCCAGCCCCACGTCTCAGAGTTCCTAAGGTTAGGTGATCTATAATCTCAGGAAAAATACCTAACTTGTGATGCAGACACATATAAATTCCTTTTAAGTGGTTCTGTTGGATGAATAAGCTGAAATATTGTGGTTCTTTTCAATGAGTTGTGTAGGGATCCATAGGTTTGGGCTCTGGGCCTGTTATCGGAAGGTCACTGGTTCGAATCCTGTGACTGACAAAATATTCAAGTTGTTGGACCCTTAAGCAAGGTCTTCTACCCCAGTTGCTGCAGGGGTGCTAGACCCTGCACCCTAACCCCAAACTTTGCTTTCATCCATCTGCAAGATGGGGTGAACACCTGATAATCTCTTCTATTACCTACATGTGATACAAAGCAAAATAGCTCCAGTAGGTTTTTTGTCCTTAGAAGGATGTTAATTCATATTTTTGTATTTATTCTGTCTCTGGTTCTAAAGATACCTGTATACACGCAAGATCGACATCACCATTTCGTCCGTCCAGTGCATCCACCAGCTGGCCACCGACTTCAAGATGAAGTCGCTTCAGGAGGGAGCTGGGAGGCTCTTCTCGTGGCTACTGCCCGGAGACCCCACCTTCAAGTCCCAGGTCATGTTGTACGAATACGCGGTGCGGGCCGGGGACAGGGTCCTGCAGGAGACCTGCATGCAGTTCCTGGCTTGGAACTGTGAGGCGCTGGTCGGCTCCCCCGCATGGAGCGACCTGTCTCAGAACGCGATGTCAGTCTTGATGTCCCGCTCTGACGTGGTGGTGCCGGATGAGGCCTTCCTTCTGAAGGGCCTGGAGAGCTGGATCCTGGCCCAGGGTGGTGATGACAATGCAGAATGGCTTGAGTCCTTGTTAGGCCTCGTCCGCTTTCCCATGATCCCTGCTGAAAAGCTGTACGACCTCCAGTTCATCTCAGACCTCTACCCTCGCCATAAGGAGCTGTACCATGAAGGGATGCTGCGAGGCTTCCAGTTCAACACTGTGCCCTTCCACAAGCTCAAACATCACAGCGATATCAAAAAAGCTGAATACACTCCCAGGATCTACACGGGCAGCCCATGGAGCCTTGTAGCCAACGTCAGCAATGTTCCAAGCAGCTACCAATACAACTACCATTATGGGTACCATGGCTACAACAGCAGAGCCAGGTCATTTGAGACCCCGCTTCACAACAGCCTGTTGTTCCACTCTGAAAAGATCGGCTGGTCCACTGACATTTTACTAACCAACCAAGAATGCCTGAACCGCGGCCTTCGGTGTGAGTCTGTGCCGGCAGCATGGATGGGTCCCAATACATATCTCCAGTACCAGAATATCACTGGCTTTAGCAACAAACTACTGCTGAATTGTGAAGGCGATTACATCTTCCAGATCCAGGATTTCAAGAATAACCTGGCTCTGGTACCGTCCAACAGCACCATAGGCCAAAGCTACCCATGCAACTCAGAGCACTACGAGTACCATTTTGTAGTCCAGCCGCAGTATGAACTGTGAATGACGGCTTAGTGCTAAATTCTCACCGCTGGTCGCTCCCTTTAATGGTCTCTCAGTTAGAAATGACCACTTTGCTATTGCCTTTTTCTAACTGGTAACTGAAATCGAGTGTGACAGCCAACCGGTATTGCTTGCTGATCAACAACATTTGTAGGCTGGTGATTACTATTAATTATTATTAACCCATAATAACAAATCTGCTTTTGATTCTTCTCTTGTGTCATTGCGTCAAGATTATTACGCCATTCTGTTGAAAAAAAATGTCCAGGATTAATGCACAGCCACATTAATAAACCGCTGAATTCACAGTCTGGACTTTCAATTCCTCCTTTCAGTGCTCCACCTCCGTTTTTTAATTTATATTGTAGTACTGTTTTTTTTCCAGCATGTGGCGCAACGAAACCATTTAAAACTGTACCCTCTGTGACCTAAAATGGGGAATGACAATTCCAGCGTAACACGAACGAAGGAAACGTAGCTTCCAACAGCAGACTGCATATCTGTTGATCTGCCTGAAGAGGAAGCCAAGTGCAGACCCTACAGGATGGTGTTGCCTGGCACGGCTCGTTTTCAGTTTGCAGGTTCTATTCATATGAGTCTTCAGTTCTTTTTTATAATGACAAAGGAAGAGCATTTCTGATAGTTAGCTAGCAGCTATTATTCTTAACAGTCCATCCATGTATACTGTGACTCCTAAAAGAGGGTAATTCAACACAAACCCTATAGTCTGAATCTGCAACCAGTATCTCTAAGGTTGTTCCCTTAAAGACTATTGGGTGTTTCTCAATACCAAGAACGCGAAAGACGTACTTGGGTTCTTTGCTGACATACCTCCAAAGAACATACTTGGGACGCAATGAATCATGGGGTTGGTCTCATTAGTAAGGATGCAACCAATGTATCCTTGATATTTTGCGCTGAGCAAGAACGACTTCCGGTGATTTTTTACCATCCTCTGTATTTCTGTTCTTGAGTGATGGAGTTGTGCTTCAGCGATGGATGATGATGTCACATGGGTACACGAAAACACAACACCCGTTGATCTAGATCCCTACATTACAGTAGCAGTGTTAATATATTCCAGTTCCGCTGACACTAGAAAGTTCACAATTTTTTCACCGCATTTGCATCGTAACAAAAAGTCGACATGGTGAATGCAAATGTAATTTCAGACTTGCTGTATCACATGGGATTTCAGAGAAATATTATATTAAGTATTGAATTTAGCATGTTTTATTGCATGATGACGCTGACACAATGCCTTCGACTGAGGTAAAAATATTTTGCGGCTAATTTTTGTTTGTACTCAGTATCTGATGACTCATATCAGTGTCCCAAAAGAGTGAGCCAGCGCTGATGGATTCAAGTTGCCTGTTTTTCACTGGTCACCAGGTCCTCTGTTGCTGTAGGTCATGCATACAGCCCTAAGCCACAAACAATCCATAAATCGATGCTGACACAGAGGTTGTCGGCCGACTTAAAGAAGTTTGCCAAATATTTTTGGTGTCCCCAAAAGAGAAATTTTTGTACCCTTCCCTTTCCTTCAGAGAAACCCAAGTCCCTGAACAGGTCATTTAATTCTGGTTGTGTTATCAGAAGAGGATAACCAGGCAAAAACGATTCAACATCTAGTTTCAGCATCGTGGATATCTTCAATAGCCTCATCTAAGCTCCATGTCTCCGGTAGCATCCGTACTGGCCGACCTGTCATCATGCAACACTGATCTCACAGCTTAAGACAGATTGTAGCATTCGACCAGTCGCTTTTAGTAGAGCGGCTATATACATTAGTCAGACAGAAGTAACAGTCCGTCACGTGATCCCTAAGCTCATGCCATATCACTGGGACTGTCGAATGGCATTGAACGGCTTCCGATTACGTCTGAGCAGGAGTCCGGGGTATGTCTTGGTCACCAACTTCACAAGTAAACTAGTAATCATATCAAGTGCAGTTATGCTCCGTTTTTGTGCCTTAAGCTTAAACTTGCCACAAATGTAACAGAATCCATCGCAGCTGTTGCGACATTTATGAGACATTTCCGCTTTACTGAATCTTCCTATTGACAATAAATGTTATTGTGAAGTACACTCACTATGTTACTGCCTGACGACCATGTGAATCAACACGCGACCAAACTATGTCAATATAATGCACAGCATCTGTATGTGTCATGTTGTTATAGCCTCTCCGCCAACATCGTCCCTGACGTAGTACAGCAAAGGCGCGCATCAGACGACGTTTGTATAGCACCTGCTCTGAGTGCATGCCCAAGCATGCTTTGGGGGCAATATACTAGTATAATTAAAATATGTCACGAAATCACAAAAATGGGTTATATCTACAAAACAGTACGTGATGGGAAGTTCGTATGGCGATTTCTGTGATCAGCAGCCCAAAACCTTCAGCATAAATGTTATAAATGGCTAAATTTACCAGATTTTTACTTTCTGGATGTAGAATTTCCACCTCTGTCATTTACGCTAAGATTAAACTCCACAACATATCAGATGTAACACAGCATCTTATTTGTGCACGAAGGAAGGTTATAGTGAGTCTAATTAAAAAGTTGATCTTTGCGGGCCGCCTTTCTGAAAGTTTCTGGGAGTTTGATGAGATGATGCCTTGACGCCTGGCCAGCCGGGTCCACGCGCGGGCGTGGAGAGCGGCCGCGGACAGTGGCCACTGGTTGACTCGGGGGCGGATCAGCGTGGGTCCTGACTTCCAGGCACAGCAATCCCCAAATGTTGTACAGTGCTGAGACATGGGGGGCAGGGCAACGACCTCGCCGGTGAGTCTCTCACTAGTCACAACAATGAAGGATGAGGATTTCCAGCAACTGTATGTCTCCTGGCACCTGATTCATGCTCTGATCACTGACGTTTTCACTGCATAGTCACCCTCTCAGATGACTGCGGCGATTGAGATTCTGTGTAGTCACTTTGTTTTGTAATTTCTCTGTGTTTTGAAAGAGAGAAGGACAATAGTTTAATGGTGACTGTGACCTATTCCAGTCGGAACTTGCCCATGGGTTCCACCTCATGGGGACACGAAGCACTGCCTTCTCACGGAAAATCATATGATCATGTGATGAAAAACGGTAGGTCTTCTGGGATGTTCCTGGTATACAGTGGTCAGCATCTATGAAAGGTGGTCCAAGGAAGGCGAACCGGTGAACCGGCGATGGGGTCACGGGGGTCCAAGGCTCACTGATGCGTGTGGGGAGCGATAGATCGCCCATCTGGTCTGATCCCACAGGAGAGCTACTGTAGCACAAATTGCTGAAAAATGAATGCTGGTTATGATAGAAAGGTGTCAGAACACACTATGTATCACAGCTCGCTGCATATGGGGCCGCGTAGCCGCAGACCAGTGTCTTTGCTTGACTCATTTCCTCCACACTCTTGAGTCTTTCACTGCCACATGCAAGCTCGCATGCAGCACTGTAACGGCTGGGCAGAAACACGCCTGGGCACGACACGTGTGTCCACAAGCCTCCGCATGAGCTGCAGCCTGGGGGTGAAACACCTAATGGTCCATGTTCATTGCAAAACTAGTGAGGGACCTTACAACGCTGTTTTTTAGATGACATGCGCAATTAGAAAAGGTTATATTCTGGGCTTCGCCCCGGCGTGCAGGGTAAATTTCATGCTGTGCCATAGAGTGAATAGACATTTTTCAAGGGAAAAACAGACAGTTAGCGGTGATCTAATGGTGAGCACAGAAAACAAAGCGGAGAGGCAATACAGAAATGAGAAGGCATAATTGGCTGAAAAGAGTCTGCTGCTGGGATTGTGGTAACGAGCAGGAAGTAATGATGGAACAGAACAACAAAGCCTTGTCCAGTGGGCACAATGCCAGTGATATTTCAGTCTCTACATTTGTGTAACCCTATCCCTGTAAAGCACATTTGTGCATCTCCCCTCTCCAAACACTAATTTGTTTGTTTGCTTTGCACCAGACCAGGGCACATCACCCGTATTACTGGCATTGCATGAACACCAAGCAAAGTGTTGAATGGGAGGTGGAATTCGGTCCACAGTCTACTCTGGCTCAAGGCTGTGAGTCTTTACTGGTCCTCTGAGCTGGGCCAATGATACAATGGAGCTGCATAGACTGTTTCCACTATTATTTTCCACTCAGATGACGCTCTTCACTTAAATTTGGATTTATAGAAAAAATACTCTAGTTGATTCGTTTGATATTATATGCCCGGAACTGCTAGATTATTTCTACTTTTTTTGTCATGTGACTTGAAAAGGAGAGAAATGTTCAATGGTTTGCTTTGAGGGTGGCAGCTTGCTGAGCTACAGCTATGTCACACCAACAAAACGAGAAGCTCCCTCAACAGCAACAAAAATGGCCGCAGTTCATGTGAGGGATTGCATCACATCCTGTCAAGCCGAGGCCGTGCCTGACAGCTTCCTGTCTGTTTGTGTGTGTAGATATGTATCTATATATATGTATGTATATATATAGATTTGACTAATGAGGTTTTCACACAACACAACTCAGTTGAACCAAACTAACATTTTTTAACTTGCGTACCTTTGAGGGGTTTGGGTACAGCGAATATAGTCAGCCCTGCATACCAGCAAGATTCAATCAACAATGCATAAAAATATTAGAAAAATTAAAAATACAATTCCAGAAAGTTCCAAAAAGCAAAACTTGAATTTGCCAAGCACTATGCTGAATCCACTCAAAGGAAGTGAGAATTAAGAGACTGAGAGAGATTGAGAGAGATAGAATGATTTTATATTTTTACTATGTACAGTTATATTTTCTATATCTACAATGATGGTCGGATCTGTACTGAACATGTACGGACCTTTTTTGTCATTATTCCTTAAACAAAACAGTATAACAACGATTTGCATGGCATTTACATTGTATTTGGCACTATGAGTAATCTAGAGATGATTTAAAGTATACAGGAGGATGTGCGTAGGTTGTTTGCGAATACTAAGGAACTTTAACCTCTGTGACCTAATCCAACGCAAACATGGGTGCTTGTATGTGAAGACCCCGCCCCCATAGCATTTGCTTTATGTGCCATGAAGTGAAAGTATTCCGTTTGGCTGCATTCTGGTGTTCGATTTGTTTGCTCGTTGATTTTTTCTTCCACAGAGCAGGATGAGCCAGAAATGGGTAGCATTCCTCGATGACGCCGGCGCCCAGCCTGTTGTTGTCAGAGAGTCCTGCTTTAGGTGCAGTCTAACGTGAGGTAGGTATTAAAGTGACCATAAAATGATGAGGGATGGATAAATGTGGACAGGATGTTCCTAAAAGATAGAGAAGTGGCATGAGCACAAGCGAGGGTGTTTTCATAGAAGGGGGCCATCTTCGCTCAGAAATACAGGCCCGTGGGTTTGGCTGACCGCTTGGAACGCAGGCTGGACCTTTTCATCTCAGATGTATCACTTCCTTTCATATCTAAATACAGCCTCACACCTTCTAATATAATCTCCAGTGTGAAGCGTCGTTCACAAGAGCCTTCACATACATGCCTGAAAACCTATCCAGGATAAGTGGGTGCAAGATGGATGGATGAATGAATATGCATAAATATACAAGCAAAATAATCATGATGAAAAATGCTGGGACATAGTAAATATCCTCCAGTTAACCTTATTTCTTAGCATTATTGTTATATATCAGAAATACTTTCAGGCATTTCCTGCCACATCACGAAACATAGAGTAGATAAGCTTTAAAGAAGTACGGAGGGATGGAAGCTTGCTTTACAAAAACACCTGGAACCAGAATCACTGGGTCTGCTGTATATGCTGACACATTCAGTAAAATAGTCAAACCGTATTGGTTATAGTGCATCTTTACAATCAAAATTCAGCTTTTAGGAAACACTATTTTGTTAAACGCTACAAGAGACTCCCCTTTCAGTGCAGGGCGGGCGCTGCAGTGGGGATCTTCCAACCAGTTCAGTGTCCAGTGGAGTCTGAAGGCTGAAAAAAAAACCCGCTGAATCGTGTGGAAAGTGCACGCATATTTACTGGAGGACAGAGGAAAGCCACAGCCCGCTGCTGAATAAAATGTCAGCTGGGGGCAGAAAGTCAGGGGCAAGTTTTACCAGCCCCGTTTACTGTGTCTCTATTTTACTTCTTCCCACCTCATATAGCAAAGGCTGCATTTTCTGAATTTTACAGCCCTTCTCCAAGACCCAGTCTGGCACCGGCTTTCGGAAGCTGACACCAAGGCTGCCTCTCATATGGAGACTCGGGGGCGGCTATGACTTCAACACTTTCCTGCACAGTTGATGCATGCAGAACTGACGTCAGATTTGATCATTTTATAGGAATCATCTTATCTCCCCTGTTTTCATTATTACCAACATGCAGTCATGTTGAAAAACTCCCCCTTGAATTCATTTAAGATAACTTTGTCATCCTAAAAAGTCTGATCACTTCCAGCTGTCTCAATACAATGGCCACCTACAAAGGAAGACCGGACTTGTAATTTTTTCCCCCCACTTCCCGTAGTGATTCCTGAGCATGCAGCGGCGCTCGGTTATCCAAATTGTATCTTTGAGAAAAATAAATAAAGAAAAAAAAACGTTTGGTTGTTTAAAAGCGCTTGAGAGCGCTCCCCAACGCCCGGGATCAGAATGTCCCCCGGTAACAAGAGCGTTCCGGATTACGGGGCGGAGCTGCAGCAACCCACCATAAAAATGAGGCTGATCTAAGCGAAAAGAAAGCAGGAGCGCAGAAGGTCGGGCATAAACACAGTATAAAGCTTAAATGAGCAAGTCCAAGTAGAGGCTTCTCACCCCTGTTGGGTTCGTGTGGATTTTTCCGAATACCGAATTTCGACCAGCTTTACTAACTGTCTGCAGCGGCCGAGACACAGGGAGCGATCTGCTTTCTGCTCGCTCCATAAGCTGTTACATAATACTTCTGTGTATTTCTCCCTGTCCGCCCGTCAGAAGAAGAATAGCGAGAATCGCAGGGAAGGAAAATGAGCACATTCAGGAGCGTATTTGCCACCGCAGTCGTGCTTCTTTTGTGGAGGGTGGAGGAGATCGCGGAAGCCTGTAGCTGCGCACCCGTGCATCCTCAACAGGCTTTTTGCAACGCAGACGTAGGTAAGTATCACACGCTTCGGGGACTCGTTATCATTCACTTGAGATAATACCAAGTCAAATTACCCGAGTCTTTTCATTAAAACAGGTAAATGTGCCAGTTTACATGAGGTTTAAATTATTTGCATATTGATTCTATCAGTAATTTTAACTGAACGGTGGTGTTCAGCAAGATTCAAGGACGACAGAGCTCTTAATATAGCCGAACCCTATGGGTCATTGCATTATTTATTATTTATGTTTTGTGTATAATATAGGTAGATTTATTAAAGCGTATTAGGGTGCTACCAATTAGCATCTCAGTTAGTACATTTTTAAACGAAAATCGACTTTGTACAGATTGGTAATCGGGTCAAGACCCGGAAAGTGGATCTGCGCCAATTAAGGATGCAGCATCAAACCGCTTGAAATTAAAATTAGTACAGAAATATTTTGCTTTTGTATTCATTTCTCCTACCGAGGCCTGAAAATAACGACTTTTATTTAAGCCTACAGCTTACAGTTTTTGTAGCAGCCATCTCTATATATTCACTGTCATAGACCGTGCCGCTATTTCGAGTATATATGTATTTGTTTATGCTTGGAGCCTAAGGTAGCCATGCGTGTAGGGATGCATTTCAGGGAAAATCTTCCTCTGGAAAAAATGCAACTTCCTGGAGGACTCTAGAAAGTTCTTCTCTTGGTTGACATCGGGAGATTCATCCCGTCATTATGGTATGAGATCACGCCCGCGCGTCTCACAAAACGAGTCGTTTGCGAGCCCTTTCTGTCGCTCAGTGTCACGGTGCCTGGATCTGTGGGCAGACTAGCCCTCCTAACGTCTCCAGTTAAAAAAAAAGACTGGAGAATAGTAATTAAAGAAATATGTTGTCATTTTGCACCGACTAAGTGCACTTGCAGTGACAACCATGTAATCGGTTTTGTTGTTCTGTGTACTTTTCCGCTTGTAAACAACTGCAGCGGTCATAGTCATGGCAGACTCCCTGTGTTTTTAATGTGTAACTGACGGGGCAGCAGTCTTGCACGCCCCACGTGCTGAACTGTAACTTGGCACCAACTCACTAGTCAGTCCTACTGAATCCCTACTCCCCCCACCCTCCGAACTCGTCCCCCATATTCTTAATGAGATTCCATGCTTTTAAACGCTTCATACGGTTCTGGTGAAGCCCGAACTGGATGATACAAAATGGGAGGAAATGTTATGAAGGGGAAAAAACACACAACTGAGCCTTTGCAGAAATTCCCCACATCTATGGAATGTCAGGCTAACTAGCAGCCAGCGGATCCAGTTCATGAACGCGATTCTGAGCTGATCCTTGTAGTCTGAGGGGTCCCTATGTTGCAGATATTGCTTATTACTTAAATATGATAACTAAAAGGGTCTATATTGCTAGATTGTGCCTTAAATATTTTTGTGGTAATTATTTTATTGTACCTTTTGAGCTTTGTTGCAAGGAGATTTCCCTCCAAGACTAGTGACTTCTCACCCTTTTTTTGGATTCTGAAATTTTTACTGAAAAAGTTCTTTCGCAATCCAAGCCAGCAAAAATATTATTGCATAGACTAAAACGTGCAGAAATATACGTACAAGGACATTGTGGGATTTAAGGGTCATACGAAGTGTGGAGACTTAAAAAGGAAATAATATTATTCTAGGAAATGAGATAATTGTGCAGTTTAAGTGGCGATTATATGCATGTTGATTCATGTTACCTAGAGATTCAGAGAACTTTCTCTATAGTTAAAACCTCTGGTATGTGCAGCGATGGTCAGTGTTGTGCACCTGGCACAGGAGAGACGGAAGAAGATGGAGAAGAAGATAATTTGGTCTCGGGTGGTGGTAATTACCCCCCCGTCACAAGGAAACAATCTTTGCTGGACGTATAGAGGGTCCAAGCGTGTAATGATAACCCAGCATAGGAGAGGAAAGTCTGTGAGTCTAAGGAGGAATTTGGAAACTTCATAAAATTTTGCAAAATGGTTGCCGGATGCCAGCCACAGCGTGGCCTGTTGTCCTGTGTGGGTCCAGCCCCTTGTGAGAGAGAGTAGGGGCAGGGGGGTGTTAACCAAGGAGGAAACAGCTTGCTGGACCACAAAACTGGCTGGATGATCAATGAAGGGGAAAATCTGTATATTTTTATGTTTCATTTTAGTATATTTAAAATTTGTATTTATTTTAACACTCACTGAGTCTAGTGATTCAGGCTGGTGAACAAGCGTATGTTAACGAGGGCTCCAACAGAGGCCGGTTTGTTTTTCGCTTCTGCTGTTAAAATACTGCTCTGCTTGCTGAAAGCGAGCCTTCTTCAGGACCTGCCTGTGGTCTCCACAGCACTCCTTTTAATTTTATTAAAAGCCCTCTCATGTCTCTGCTACACATTCCATGGCAGCATAGCTTGCAGAAAAACCACATTATCCAGTTTGTGTTCCCTCGGCAGGGCTCGAGCCGGTCCATGTATCTCAGGGTAATTAAAGTAAATATTTCTGCAAATCAAGTTACGTGAACGAAAACTGTATCTTTTCTGTGGTTGCATTTCACAGAGTCGACGTTTTTGATTGCGGCTTCAGAGTATGCCAGAGAGGGCATCGATCTCACAACGCGTTAGGAAGCAGTTTTTGTGGCTCGTGGATTTAAATGTGTCTTTGTGAGAGTAGGTGTTCAGGATGTCGGCGATGGCTGTGAGCTTTTTCAAGGGGGCCTTGCCGGGGAATCTGCGGTGGGATAATGCGAGTGCTTCCCTGGGATTTCGGTCCATTTCTGGCCAGCTTTGCCAGCTGTGACAGGACCTTTTGAATTGGCTGGGGAGCCAAGGTCTCTTCAGAGGCCTCAGATGAGTCTGAATTAATGTCAACCATAGTGGATCTCTTTCACTGTTCTCCTGACTCCCTCTTCCTCATCATCATCATCATCATCACTGCCAGAGTGCCTAACACTCGTGGGGGTTTTACTTACAAAAAAATGTTCTGAGGGCAGAAGGAAAAATGATTGGTTCAGAGAGATAACCAGTCAGATTGCAGAGGAGGTGGGTCCAAGCGACCTTTTCATTGGTCGATATGAGGATTTTGGCTGATAACCTCAAGTCTGTTTTGCTCCAAGTTGATCT
>JAODLD010000051.1:713381-725407 GCA_026781065.1 Mormyrops boulengeri
GGGGGGGGGGGGGGGGGGCGGGGCCGGGCGGGGCAGCGGAAAGGGAAGGGCGGGGGAGGGGCAGCGGAAGGGGAAGGGCGGGGGAGGGCAGTCGGTTGCTGATGCTGCAGTCGCTGACTGGCTCCTTCCTGTCTGCGTCCAGATTGCATAGCTGGTTCAGCCTTGTGCCATCGAGATGGTACCTGGGCAGTCTGCTGAATGAAAGCTTCACGGGTGGACTGTAAATATTGGGGTGGAGGCGACTCCAATGTGACAGAAATGTGGAGTCAGAAGCTGGTGTAGAAAGATCAAGAATCTAGCTGTCCTCCCAACCTTGGATATAAGCAAATAACTGCCAAGAACGCCTACTCTTCATTCCATCAATCCTGTCTTCAGTAGTGGCATGTGGTAGGGGCCAGAGGGACAGGTATTTAACGCGTTTGTTGGTTACATCCACCCAAGAGTGTTGTTGGGTGGAGTATGGTGAGAAAACACTGTAGTTACTGGCTTCCTGTAGCTTTTAAAAGGCCTGTATGTCATGTCAAGCAAAATCTGAGTATGTGTGGTTTGCCAGAGGTGATCTGGACACTTTGCACTGGCCAGCACTCGAGCCCTGGCATTTGTACTGTAGAATTTCTAGAGGGTACATTGGGAAAGAGCCAAGATAGCTAGGGGAGATTATTATCTTATGACGGAATAGTACACAATGTCAGATTTTAAGTCGTTTCCTTTTACATTACAATCAAACACAGGCTAACATGCTACTGATTTCTTGGAATAAAGATGTTTTATTCATAACTACAAAAGTCCTAAGACTTGAGAGAGTGTAGATTACAGCCCAGTTTTCGGAGAAGGTGTTTATTAAGTGTCAAGATTTATTTTTGTTTTGAATGACTCCTCCACCTCAAACTAAAACTAATCCAAAATAAACCAACACAATGGCTTTCTTTGTTTCTGCAGTGATCAGAGCAAAGGTAGTGAGTGGAAAAGAAGTGGATTCTGGGAATGACATCTACGGTAATCCTATCAAGAGGACTCAATATGAGATCAAGCAGATCAAGGTAACCATTGTTGACAATGTGAAAATAACACACTATTCTTTAACATCTCCCTAATTTCTTGGTCTTCAGCAGTCAACTGACACTGGTCAGGTGTTCGGCATGCAGACCTCTGATTGGTTCTTCCCTTTTCCTTCTGGGCTTTTTGACAGATGTTTAAAGGGCCAGACAAAGACATTGAATCTGTCTTCACTGCTCCATCCTCATCTGTCTGCGGGGTAACCCTGGATTACAGTGACAAAAAGGAATATCTGATTGCAGGTAAGATTCTCACTTTGCACTGAACCGAACAGCCTTCAAAACAGTATTTGTCAACTTTCTGCTAGGTTTGCTAAGGGTATTTTCCCAGGCTATATAAAAATACAATGCTATGTACATCTTTTTGTTTAATCGGGTTGCTACGCTGGAAGGAATTGTACCCAAATCATAGGAATCATTGATCATTACATGCTGAATAGTTCTCTTTTTGTATTTAGTTCACACTTTGGCTCCAGACCTCCATGCTTGTGACCACCAGCTTGGCTGTCTGTATGCAGTTGACCCTTCTGCATCAAGACTTTCCCCATCGCGGTTTAGATATATATCGTGGGATCAGCATAAGTAATTAAATAGATTTTTTTCTGAGTTATTGGGAGTTCTGCGAAAGCCGCAAATGACACTTGAAGGCCAGCAGAGAACACAAAAAAGTCTAGTAACTCATAAATGCATAAAATATATGTACACTGCTGCTTTGGAGGACGTCAAGCGTGTTTACGGCAGCCTGTCACATGGTATAGAATAGGATAGAATCTCGCAGTGATCTTGCAGCAATCTTTGTATGTTGCGTTTCTCAAATCTTTCCACTTCGCTTTGCTTGCCAAGGGGACCAGAAAAGTTTTACAAGGTTTTTCCAGCTTGAGGGGGGGCTGTGCCCCTAACCCCCACCATGTGGAAGGGTTGACTATACCGTCGGTATAATGGTTCATGGCTCCAGGTTGTGCGTATACAGAACAATGGAATTTAAAAGACAATACGTGTCGCCTTAAGTATCTATCGAACCTTCTGTCACCCAAATACAAATTGAGTACAAGATTGCAGGGCTAAGTACAGCCGTTGACGACAAACAACAATGAATGACAAATAATTGTGAATAACACCACTATGGACAAACACTTCTCTGTTCCCATCTTCTGTAGGCAAAGCAGAAGGAGAAGGCGCCATGCACGTGACCCTTTGTGACTTCATCGTTCCCTGGGAAACTCTGAGTGTCACACAGAAGAAGAGCTTAACCCAGCGCTACGAGATGGGCTGTGGGTGCAAGGTATGGGTGTGGTTAAACAGAATATGTGGGAGTGGCTAAACAGGATGTGTGGGTGTTGGTGCGGTTAAACAATGTATGGGTGTGGCTAAAAAATGTGGCCCTGGCCAAATGGAGGTATGGGTGTGGCCAAATGGAGGTGTGGGTGTGGCTAAATTGGGGTATGGGTGTGGCTAAAAAGAAGGCATGGGTATAGATGAGAAGGCGGTCTTGGTGTGGCTGTTGGAGTGTGATCAAGAGCCAGCAGGAGGGTGGCTCAGCACAGCCATACTCTACTCCAAGCCTTTGGTTTTTGTTATTTCTTAATTTTTACTTTATTTTTAAGTAAAACACCTTTTAAGGTTAGTTCCTTCATATATTTACTTTTATTTAGAAATTGCGGCATTTATGAAGGAAACCATGGTCTTCAGCCTGAGGGTCTGTAAAGCTGCTGCAGGGGTTTGCAGACACATACTGTAAATTATACAAATGTAGCCGTAATTGGTTACAGTGTCCAGCTGCTGGTGTCAGGAATGTATGCAGACACAGCTGCTCAGAACCTTTATTTATGGCACCAGATCTTTCTATATTGGGCAATCTTTCTCTTACCCCATCTTTTATTTAACCCCATTCTCATCTCTCCCTCATCCCCTGTTTTTTGCCCACCCCCTACTCCCCCCAACTCAGGTCACACGTTGCATTTCCTTGCCCTGCACTATCAGCACCCCAGAGGAGTGCCTGTGGACAGACTGGCTGATGGCGAAGACTGTCAATGGGGAGCAGGCCAAGCACTACTCCTGCATCAAGAGGAGCGACGGCTCCTGCGCCTGGTACCGCGGGATGGCCCCGCCCAAAACTGACTTCCTGGAAGTCGAAGACCCATAATGGGACAGCTGCTTGCTGAACGCCCCCTATTAGAAATACCCACGACAAATAAAAACATGTAAAAACATGTAAACATGACAGATGAAGATGATGGTGATGATGATGATGAAGGGGGGTTATTCATTTGTAATTACTAGTACATGAGATCGATATAGACTGGTTGAGTCATGGTGACATTTCCTGAAGAAGACTTTCTGTAGGAAATACCATAAATATGTGAGGGACAATCTTAACACAAGAGCACTTTCTGCCCCAAAAAGCGCTTAAACTTTCCGAAATCACACACCCTGCTTACACAAACTGCAGGCCCACCCGTTAACAAACCTTCATGTAGATTTACAGTGACACATAATTCCCAAACTAAGATGCGGCTCAAGGTCAATTCAAATGGAAAAGGTCGGATCTTACCAGCTCCTGAGGATGAGGTCTAACAATGTCTGCCTTACATTGGATTCTGCTGTGCAGATGAATTGCTTGTAAGACAGAACCATGACCTCCTTGCTTTAAAAAAGTGCAGTTTCCTTCATTAGTCTCTATAAAAATAATAACACATACACATTTAATAAGAAAACTGTTCCAATTTCGCAGAAGAGGAGTAAGGGTATCAGAAAAATAGATTTGAAACAGAGTGGGGGAGTTCCTTGCCTCACTTCCACACAATTTGCTGTCGAGAGTTCATGATACTCGATGCCACCAGAAGTTGGAAGAGATACATCAGAATGTGTACAGTTGCCTTCAGCAGTAAAACTACGTGAGAAACGCAGCAGGACCAGACAGTATTGATTAACCTGTCTCTGTGGGCTGTTAAAAAATTAGACTGTCGAACATTTGTCTCACTTGAATTATCTTCCAACAAATGAAACGATCTTCCAACAAATGTAGTACAAATTCTAATGTAGGGCTCAATGACAGAACACTTATTCAGTCCTTTTACAACTATCACATCTGAAAGCGAATTTAGCATTTAACACAGTTCGGTACATCTCCCTAAATGACTGTGAACTTTTTTTTGTTCATTTTGGAATTTATTCAAATGTACCAGCCGTGATGTGAACAAGCGACTTGAAAATCGGCCTTAGCTCAAATACCCTTGCGTTAATCTTACAGACGGAAGTGTATGTCACTGTTAACTAAGAAATTAAGGAAACCAATCACTAGCCTCACTCAGAACGAGATTGGATTTATGATTGACGTCGAACAAAAACAATGACACTTGGAGGAAACTGCCACTTCAAATCTATTTCACCTTTGATCCGTTACTTCCCTGAGTGGATTCCAGATGTCTCATTTGTCCAGTCCATGCTATTGCAGATCTAGAAGCAAGCTTTCTCTGTAGCCCTATCACATGTTGGCCCCTAACCCTAACAACCCGTCAGCCAGTCCCATCACCTCCTTGTCTTTTTATCTGCTGACAACAACTGCAAACGTAGCTTTAATGTTTACATCTACTTCACATTTCCTTTACTGATCATTTAGAGAATTAATGGATTTGTATCCTTGGTTAGTTCTAGATTTGCACTTTCTCAACAGTTGCTGTAAAGAAAAACACACACACATGGTCAAAAGTTGAATAGGGGAACTGTTCCCAGTTTTTTGTACTTGACTTTGGTGTCCGTGTGGTTTTCTATTTCGGCATTATACTATGCCTTATCACATGGCAGTTCCTGTACAATGTTCGACTGACCTTTTCCTAAGAAGGGTTTTAATTTCCCCTGTGTGCCCGTGATAATTGTAAGAGTATTAAATGTCTTGCAGCTCTCAAGGATGCCTGTAAAAGAGACACCTTGTAGCCTTGTTAACCTCTTCACAGATGTAACCCTTCTCTCTCATTCCTTCACGCCTTCGCAAAAATCTTTTGGTGCTGTTTTGTCAGCTGTTGTATCGTTGCACAAGGGTCCTTGTACCAGGGCTTTAGGAGGCACAAGAACTGAAGAACATTAGAAGGTGTGAAAGTTTGTGACGTTGGGAGAGCCCCGGCAGACAAAACACGAGTTCCAGTCATAGAATCGCATGGCTTTTCATGTGCGTCAGACTCAGTGTACCTGCCGGGTTCACGCCCTCCATTGACCTTTTACCAATGTGGCTCTTGTGTCAACGCAGATTAGCAAACAGTCTAAATTACCACAAATTAATGTGGCAGGTTACCGACTGCCAGTGTGGTTGTGGATTACTGAGCACAAGCTTGCGCAGGAAGTGGGTCCCATGTAACTCCCTGGCACAGGTGGAAAGTTCAGGTCAAGGAAGTACAAATCCAGACCAAGATTTTGTTTTAACCAACCAGTTGAGTCTCTGTGACTGTGACTCTTTATACTCAACTGCTTGGTTGAAACAGAATCTTGGTCTGGATTTGTACTATCTGGACCTGAACTTTCCACCTCTGTTGCCTGATTAGATGTACTTGATGTACAGCACAGGTGAGAGGCAAACTGTACATGTGGTAAAGTGATCTGCTTCTCGTGAGTAAAAACTCAAGCGATCAGAGGTCAGGGAGATTGACCCCTTTCTGTTCTTTTTATACCAAGGATGTAAATTGACCAGCTAGCTCTAGTACCTTCCTTTTCTGTAATGAAGAGTGCCCTGTATCCCATAAGAATCTCTTTCTCTGTCTCCATGAGTTCAAAGGGACTTTCAAAAACCTTTATATGAAAGCAATCAAGAAAAAATGTTTACATGCATTTTGTAGTGTGTATGCTTTTGCAAAGATTAAGCATTTTGGAAATGTAAACATAATTTAAAGAGGTAGTCAATCCAAGTTTGATATTATTTGCCATTTTCTTGTATATTACGTTTTTTTATGTTATCACTTTTGATTTTCAGTACTTTTACTAGTCTTCATCTTCTTTGGAAAGTATCGCGAAAAGTTCGAGTGTAAACCTTGTGCTGGAACCACGGGAGACCTATCGAATATAAGTCAAACTATGCATGTCTTGTGTAAACATTGAGGACAATGGCCAAATTACACAGTATTATCAAATAAAGGTTTAGAGTAATGCAATGTGAACTTCGATTATTTCATTAGCATGATAGAAATGTAATGCATCCATCTTCCAACTGCTTATTCAGTTCTGGGGGGGACCTGGATCCACGAGGCAGGATGTTAGTCCGCTACAAAGCACTGAAATACAGCCATTCGCTTAACTCCATGAGGAAACTGTAGTACAATAATGAAATCTAAAGATCTTAAATAACATGCAGACTCCACATACATTGTAGAGGAAGGTAACAGTGCTTCCTACTGAGTCACCATGCCACTGAAATTTAATCCCTAATGTTAAAAGCCAAACATAACAGACTTAATGAGAGGATTTTAAGAAATTGCGCAAATTTGGAAATACATACAATTTTCCATCTTAATATATGACTATAGACAATGGGATTACGAAATAACGGTGCATTCCAACATACATCTGTTTCCAACAGAACGTTTGTCCTTTATTCTCTGCACTGGATCCCCGCTGATTTTCCAGCTACGTGACCGATAGGCGCTGGAGTGTGCCGCGTCATGATTTGTATTTTAAGTGCGCCCTCACGTGGTGCGGCTATCAATTACATCTCTATTTAGAAAGGAGCAAAATTACGAAAGAGTACAAATTCTATTATATGTTACGCATTCGTTACATTTTAGACAGAAGCAACGTCGTTACTTTCAGAGATTTATTTTAATAATTTTATTAAGTGTCTTTGAATTAAGTGTCATATGTCTTTGAATTAAACGTTTGTATAATATCTAATTATTATTTTATTTTCATGTTGGTTGAATGAATAATGCGGGTTTGGACACCGCGTAGTAACATAAGTGACATTCGTAAACAAAGCAAGTTTAAAATGGATTCCACAGGAAAGTCACCAACCGATCCTCCTGTCGTTGCCCCTGATTGGATGCGAGGAAGGGACTCGAACTATTTCCTGGCAACGTGATTGCTCTAGAGTAGTGTCAATCAAGGCGTGGCCACGCCCCTTCACATTGCAGCATGGAGGATAGAATGTAACAAATTTCAGGTACAGAAGCGAGGTAATCTGTCTCCGAAAAAGAAAGGTCGTCCGTCCGGAAGATAAAAGGAAGGTAACTGCGAAAAAGTCGGCGATTATTTTTAAGCATGCCGGGCTGCGATGTAATCAATTCTCGAAAAGAAATGTGTGAGAGGCACAGCGCGACCACCTCGCTAGCATGTTAGCTAACCATCACCGTCGTGCCACATCGTGTCAGTTAGATGGGGAGCAGCTTCGGTGGGCGATCGGTGCCTCATCCGCGCTGTCCTCTTCGGTCCTGTATGCCGGCTGTGTCCGCGGGGAGTGATGCCGGACGGCTGGCGACGTGTGCTGTGCGTTTGGAGGCTCAGACGTGCTAGCTGCCGTCTTCCAGCTTTCTAGCCTAATGGGATCGTGGGTCTCAGGCACACGTCGCTCCGGCGTGGTCGCGATCCTCGCAGGCGCCAAACAGTCGTGCCCGATTAAACCAAAGTAACACGCCGCTGTGTTGCCCCCCCGCCCTCCCGGACTGGTCGTGCTTCAGTGCGGGTATCGACTTTTAAATAAGTACATGGCTGATTCTGCGTAAAGGGGTGGGCTGGGGGCGAAACGTGCCCACCGGAGGGGTCGTGATTTAACAGGCGCCGGGGTTTAGACTGGATGGGGCCGCCGTTTCCCTCTGCTGCTGCGGGGTGGTGGCATGGAAGCGGCAACCCCCCCGGGGGTGCTGCTCCGATCGTGGCTGTAAGTCGCCCATGTGTGGCCGGGCCTAACGTGGGCGCCCTAGATGATCATGTGTGCCGTTTTCATAGCCTTGCTTTCCATCGCCTTGCCGGCTTTAACTTTCAGCCTTGATGCGTTTTTAATTCGTGCAATTTCAACCAATGTGAACATACAGTACGGCGAGAAGCGTAAAAAACCACATCGACCCCATGCTGTTTTTTGTTTATAATCCTACGTGGGTTTTGGCAGCGCCGATCGCTGCTGTAAAGGGTCCCTTCACGGGTTTTCTCCCCAAGGTTATACAAGCAGGCACACTTCTCTACCCGCTCCCCTAATTTCTGGGTTCAGAGTCAGTGCTGCGAGTTTCATTTAACGCCGAGCTTCTCATTCACATGCACGCCGCTTGTCTGCCTGTTAGTATGGCTCCGTGGTGCTTGTCTGTTTTATCGTTGATTGCTTAATGTAAATATTTAAAATACAAACTGCCGCCCTGACTCTGCATTACATCAGTCTTGCATTTTAAATAACCTTTCACCGCATCAGTTTTCTTAATCAGTTTTTTTTTCTCTACTCATATTTTATTAACACTTTTTTAGCAGAGATTTTGTGTGTATGAATTGGCTTTCCTCCATAAAAAATGTTCTAGAAAATGCTATATAAGCCAAATAAAAAAAAGTGATGTGACTTTAGTGACGTGTAATATGCCTGTAATTGACCACGTGACTGATGTGAGGGACAGTCTGGCCTTGGAGATGCATTCTGTGGCTCATCTGCACACTTAAGTATGAGGAGTATGAATCTGTGTGCACGTGCCTGGGGGGGGGGGGGGGTGTTCCAGCAAAGGAGCAGGCCGACCCGATTATCAGATATATCCTGTTATACCTGGGAGATACCACCCCGGGAACACTCCCTCTCTTGCTGTATGGTCGGTTTTTATTATTACATATGTGTACTCTGTATAATGTAATTTGTTTAAATAAAATCAGATGTCATTAAAACTGATTTTGATTTTATCAAACGTCAGGAAGGGTAAACGTAGTAGCAAATAGTGATTATTGTCCAATGGCTTCAGTAGGGGATTTTTAAAAGGTTTGTTCTGCATTGCAATTAGAATTTAGCTTGATAACCCTTTTCTTAGTGACTATATTATGGACTCAGATGCTGTTAAACTGGCTGGTTTTAGTGTCACCCAGGCCACGCCATCGTGACATCCTCCTCCTTGAGTTTCTGGTGTGTTTTTTGCCTTCGTTCACGGCAGACCGAAACCCGCTGGGGATTTTCTCGGAGCTCATTGTGTGCTGGCTCGTCTCGCGCTGTGGGTATTTTTATGTACAGGATCACGGCAGCCGCTCGCCTGGTTCCTGGGCTTGTCGGCCTGAAATTGGATGCTTGTTAGTGGATGCTTCTCTCGCTTGGTGGGTCTGGTCTCCTGGGTGGGGTTCTCCCTTCACATCACCGTGTGTCTTAAGGGGGGCCCCCGTCCCTCTTCCCTTGCAGGGTGATTGTATCACGGGGTCATCACTATAACAGGCCGCCTCGTGATGTCAACTTTAATGTCATCAGCACGGTAACCTGGAGGTCGGTTTGTCCTTGTGTGTGCTGTCTGGTTCTCTGCCCTCCTATGCCATGGTTTTAATCCTGAGCCATTCCTAAAATCTGGAACACCACCCCCAGCCCCCACTCCCCGGCCCTGGCATCCTCCGTCCTCTTGCTGCCACCATAGTGCCCTCCAGCCTTTGCAGGTCGTCAGTGCTACAGTGCCGCGCAGGACGCGGCTCTAGTTCCGCACAAGCTGTGCCGTAGGCCTGAGTGTGTGTGCCCCGCTAGTGAGTGTACAGCGCACGGCCGATGCGCTATGGGAATACCGTGCAGCATGGCCGCGGATACGCCCACAGGCCTGCATCTGGGACAGGATGACCCGCAAGTCGGTCGAACTCTAAATCGCTCCGTTTCCCTGGAACCATTCTCTTCCCCTCTGCCAGGACGATAATAGAGAGGAGGGGACAGTCTGTCGGCCCCCGATGGGAGTCCGATGGGATCTGTGAAAGGAAGCATCCAAGTGTTCCTGTGCTAAGACTTGTGCGCATGGCAAATTAAAGGATAAATAAATTTAAATCCGTGCATCTTTATAACTGCTTAATTCTTTTTGGGATCACAGACTAGTTATGTTTTGGGGTAGAGAGAGAGAAAGGGCGAGCAGGAGAGAATTGGCAGATGTGCAGGAGAACATCTGGCCCTTTTGTTCCGTGCCGAGCCGCACGTTGCATTGACTTTGTGCTGCACTCCAGTGCAGAGTTCACGTGAGCTCGGCGTTTTGGGGAAGCTCCTGTCTCAGGCCCCGCCCCCTCCTGTCTTGCGTAATCATTGGAGGTGGCTGCCAAGGCCCAGCCGCTCCTCTCTGACCTGTCGTTTTCCCCAGCCAGGTAGAGGTGGGTTCAAGTGCCGAACTGGGAAATGTGGCCTTGCGACTGGGGATGTAGTGATTTGTGTTTCAGGTTAGGAGGGAGCGAGTTACTTTCGCAGGCTATACGGCTAACAGTATTGAGCCCAGGTGTGGGTGTGCCTTCCTGTCCATCAGAGCTGCTGATCCCACCCCCTTTGTGTCTCCGCCCTCAGTGATGCGCCATGCCCATCGTGGAGAAGCTGAAAGAGGTGCTGAAGCCCGGGCGCAAGGACTCCGCCGACGAGGGAGACCTCAACCGGCTCCTGGCCTCCTCGGCCAAGAAGGTGCTGCTGCAGAAGATCGAGTTTGAGCCGGCCAGCCGCAACTTCTCCTACCAGTTGGAGGCCCTCAAGAGCAAATATGTCATCCTCAACCCTAAGGCTGAGGGCGTAGCTGGACAGAAGGCCCTGGAAAACATCCAAATTAAGCGCCAGGGTACGTTTGGTACCTGGCAGGGTGTGTGTGTGTGTGTGTGTGTGTGTGTGTGTGTGTGTGTTTCCATTGCAGTGGAAAATAATCAGTAGATGTGCATTTATAACTTTTATGCATGTATACAAATTTTTGATTTCATGCTTTTTTGCGTAAAGATCTGTTTGTATAAATTTATAAAGTAAAATGCACGTCTTTGTTCCCATTGGTCAGTGTGCTTAGCCTGTCTCCATGGTGATAAATTTAGACTAGTGTCTCTCTAACCCCTCCAGCTCCAGAGGGCACAGTGACCGGGCAGGGTGACGGGATCCCGGCCCCCCAGAAACTGCTGTTCCCCGGGAACAGACTCTCCTTGCAGTGGGAGCGTACCTACAGGGTTGGGGCCGGCCTTCACAACCTGGGCAACACCTGCTTTCTCAACTCCACGGTGCAGTGCCTCACCTACACCCCGCCCCTCGCCAACTATCTGCTCTCCAAGGAGCACAGCCGTGCCTGTGAGTCGGCCGAGCCCCACCCCCACGTTTCCTATTAGCCAGAGGTGGAAATTTCAGGTTCAGTAAGTACAAATCCATACCAAGGTTTTGTGTCGACCAACCAGTTGAGTACTCTGTGGCTGTGAATCTTTATGCTCAACCAACTGGTTGGTTGAAAGTAAATCATGGTCTGGATTTTTACTTTCTGGACCTGAAATTGCCACCTCTGCTATTGGCTGTATCTATAATGTATGCGCAGATTAGCCAGTGAAGTGACCATGTTTGTTGTTTTTGCTTCCAACCTGACAGTTTACTTGTCTGTTGATTATAAAGCACTTGATAACCTGGCCGAAGCGGCAGGAGGCAGGCTGAGGGCTGCTTTAGACCAATGAGAGTGCAGCTTCTTCGGGGGGGGTCGGGGGGTGTCATTACTGGATGCTGAGTCTCATGACACCTCTTTCTCTCTGGCAGGTCACCAGTCTGGCTTCTGCATGATTTGCATCATGCAGAACCACATCATCCAAGCCTTCGCCAACACCGGCAATGCCATCAAACCGGTCTCCTTCATCCGGGACCTAAAAAGTGAGGATGTGTTAGTTGCTGCTCAAACTGTTCCTCTCCCTTACTCTCTCACTGTTTCCCGCTCGTGCGTGACTCCCTGAGGAGTGCCGTGGTGATGATCCTGTTTCTATCGATCTGCTTTCTGCCCACCCTCCCCCTCTAATGGGCTCTTAATTGCCCCCCCCCCCCACCCTGGTGGTCCATTTAGCCTGCGTGGGCTGGGTAACAAT
>JAODLD010000051.1:725507-751087 GCA_026781065.1 Mormyrops boulengeri
CGGCACAATCCAGCACAATCGCGGCACATACGATTGCGACCAGTTTGGTTGAAATCTGAAACATATGGGGGGCCAACGCAGGTAGGTGAGGGAATTTGTGATCCAAGCGACAATTACAAATGCAAGATATATAATAAGCTACTTTTTCTACCAGAGGTGCTCTTTAACAACATTGAAGATGTTCCGCACTGTATACTTATATACCTGAGCGATCTACCCGTACATCTGCGATTGCGACACGTGACATCACCTCGGGAGGGGAGGGGCTGCCGTGTATGTCACAGGCAAAGAGGGATGGAGGCGCCGTGAGTTCGGAACGACTCGCTGCAATAAATCACCTGCAAGGAAACCCGGGGAGGGGATCGAGTGACAGCCGAGAAAGAGGAGGGGAAGAGTGAGGGAGCGATAAAGGCGGAGCGGGAGCGCACTTGGAGCGGAGGATTCCTCAGTGCAGCGGCTGCGGCGTTTCAGGCGAGGCGCTCCGCATCACCATGAGCTCGGCGAGCGACGATTACGGTAGGTACTGGCACTGCTGCCGCCGCTCCGCTCCGCACCGCTGCGGTTACAAGGGGACAGCTATCTCCGGGGTGCTATAGATAGATGGATGCGTTGGCATAATTTTTTTATTATTATTAAACAAAATGCAGGTCTACGTGTCGTAAGCTGAACTACATGATGATCCCTGTTTTCTGTAGCAATGACAATATCATGCAACCTGATACTAAAGAAGTCAAGACACGTTTCTTTAAAAAGATTAAGCGTTGTGAACTGTAGGATTTCGGAGCCAAACATACAAAGTTTAAACGATAAACTCCAGATCAATGGATGGTATTTTTATACGCAGAATTACTGAACACAAGACTAAAATGTAGCGGCAGTGTGTACCGAAAGTTGTCTGTGATCGGGCCATCTGGTGCATTTATCACCGTTTTTACTGTTTAACTTCCTTGACAGGTTGAATCGCAACTCCTCTTAAATATGTAATATCAGTATGACAGGCGCAGTTTGCTGTAGAGCTACTTATGGCCTGTCATAATCAGAAATCGCTTTCCAAGTCTTTTTTTTTAATTAAAAATATAGTCATAGAAAACCATGACGCGTTGCAACGACTTTTCTCTTTTTTAGTAGGTAGCCTAGACTTATTTTTAGATCTAAGAATTCATATGGTGTTTAGAGAATTCTGCAAAATATAAATAAATTATAAAAAATCAAATTATCGATGTTAACCACTGTATTTAGCGACTGATTCATGCTCCTAAGTAGAATTATCGCTGGATGCGCCCAGTACTTACAGGTTACAGGCGCGCGGCTGAATCATCAAGATGCAGAGTCACTAACGCCGCGTGCGCGGCGCCGAGCCCCCCCACCCGACGCGCTTTGCTGATCCCTTGGGTGATTTAAAAAGTTTTTCGTAATTAAAGCTTCGGTTAATTGCCTGAGTATTCCGTCTTTTCTCCCCGTTCAAAAGCTGTGATATACACTAGAGTGCAATATTTAGCATTTTTGGAACTGTTCATTTATACCAGTGCGTTTGTAGAGAAAATATTTGGAATTCATTTGAGTTGCTTCCTATTTTGGGGTATTTTTTGTCATCGTTTGAGACGCTTCGCTCAAAAGAAGAAAAACAATCGATTTAAAACTAGTTTATAGATTAGATTTTCATTGCCTCAGACGGAAGCACCTCGAATACCTATACGTGTGTGTGTGTGTGTGTGTCTGTCTGTCTGACTTCTCCCTTTTTTCCCGTTATTTTACAGGCTAACGGTCTGTCTTCGTGATATTACTCAGCAGCAAAAAATAGACGTTAAGTTCCAGACAATAGACTGCAGCCTGAAACCTAAGAGCACCTTAAATTTTATGCCTGTCACTGCACCCTCTTGCAGTGAGTGGGTTTTCCTTCCACTCGCGAGATATCCGTTATAATTAGGTATCCAGCAGATGCACTGCAGCGCGAGAGACTCTCTGCAATAATCCCGGCTGTTGACATTCCTTTCCTGATCTATCTGTTAGTTTCTAGCCTGCTTCACCACAGACAGACTTAAAGACGCACTAGATAGGTGCTCCTTTATTGTTGGTTCATATATGCTAATTATAATATTTAAAGGAAGTCCAATAGGGTGGGGGGTTGCAGGTGCATGTGGTTGTCGCGGTTACAGAACCCAGGAAGCATCACCGTTCATCACTCTGCTGCTGTCACCAAACCAGCCGGCCCCGCCTCCTTTTGCAAGTGATGCCGGTCAGGATGTAGATCTGAGCTTGAACTCATCTCACCTCTGCAGTTCTTAATTAGTCTGCTTGAATGTCAAAATGTAAAAGCAGAATAGAGAGAATGTGTAGAAACCAGTTTAGGGAGGTAAGGTGACCTCCTCTGACTTGGTCCTGACAGACCAGTGTTTCCCAGCCTGGTCCTTAGGGATCCACAGATGGTCCATGTTTTTGCTCCCTCCCAGCTCGTGCACATTTTTGCTCCCCAAGGAACGGATTATAAAGCACTGATCTAGGGGGTCGAAAATGCCCTGCATTTGCTGTGAACATTCACCCACACACAGCTCATTTTCTGGGCAGACACATACCTCATACCTCGTGCTGCAGTTTCTCCTTGCTGGCTTTTCAGCGGGAGCCGAACAAACAAACGCCTTAAATCTCTCGCCTGCTCTGCCTCCCCCCGTTTCGGTTTCTGACAGTAAATAATGCTGACTGTCTCAGCAGACGTGCACCGAATCCCCAGGAAGAAAAGTTTGCCGTCCAGTTGCAAGTCGAATGAAGGAATCCCAAACCTGCAGAGGGACAAGAGGCCTTTCGTGCTGTTACTCGGAGTCGCCATAAGATGGCGCCCTCAGGTCACAGAATGCAGTGACAGTCAGAGGATTCGTTCTGTCAGAAACTCAGCTGCTCAGTCAAATTATTTTTTCCACTCTTTTCAAGCACTGGCTAATGTGTATGTGTGCCGGAGGATTGTCGGCAACTCCCACCTTCCTTTAGCTGGTTTGTACAAGCTGAGTTTAGGGCTAAAGAGGGATTCTGTGCAGTGGTTTTGGACCAGACCCTGAGCCTTCTGGAGAGGAGGGGCTTGGGGCCATGTTGTAGACAGATAGCAGGTGGTTTGTGGCTTTGTGGGGGAGGGGCAATGCCATTGTAACACTTGACTGTCTCTCACATGCCCCTGCAGTCCAGGGTGTGAAACAAGCCCCCGCTTCAGTCCAGCCGCAGTTTGCTCAGCGCTGTTGGAACAGTAAGTCACTCCCATTCACTGGGGAACCGGGTCACGTCCAACTTCGGCACCCGTGGATCACTTTCCGACGCGTCCGATTCCTCCACGCTTCCGTGATCCCATCCTGGTGGGTCGTTGTAAGGAATCCGCTTCAGTTTTAGCTGGGTGACTCCATTTCTGACCCCCCCCCACGCCCCCCACCCAGCTTCGTCCTGACGGGGGAAGCCGGGTCTATCCTGCCCCAGATTTCAAATCCTTGTTTCTTCTGCCTTGTGTGTAGTAAACAGTGGGTGAAAATCCCATCACCCACCCCTGCCGGGAAGCCACATTCCCCACGGTGATGACGGACGGGCGAATCTGCTTCGTTAGTCATCCCGCTATCATCGCCCCGTTCTGCACAAGCCCGGCAGCCAGATCAGACCAGCTGTTACTTACTATAGAAGCACAAGCTGCATCACCGGAGCAAAATAACAGTGTGTGGCAGAGGCCTGCTTTTGCTACACTGTCAGAGGCCAGTTTCTATGTTGGGAAACTAAAAGTGCAGCCAGGCAGCAGGAAGTGGTGTTGTAAAAAAAAAAAAAAAAAAAAAAGGGGTTGTTTAAAAAGAGGGAAATACTAAGCTGCTTTTTTGCGGGGGGGGGAATTCTGGTTAAGCAATGACAAAAATAATATGAAGAATATGTATTAATGGTATGGATCATTCATCTATTGTGAGTTGCTTTCTCTTTAAAGCATTATAATAAACTACGAATAATATGATAATAAAAAGCAGGTAGTGGTATGTTGCACCTCCTTAAGGAAAATGACAGATCTCTGACTCGTTGTGATGGATCCTAGGGTTTGTGTGTGAGCTGGCCTATGGTTCCAGTCCAAACCCCAACTCCAGTGCAGTGCTTGGCCACATGCTCCATGAACGTCAAGGGTTCTAGGCCCAAAGGGGATCCCCATAGCAACAGGGAGAACAGAAGTAGCCTGACAGGTGAAGTGGATTTTCGTTTTGCAGGGTGGTTTGGGCAAACTCGTTTATATTCATGAGAGAAGCTTCCTGATTGGCTGGTGAACTCTGTCTAAGGCATTCACTAGCCAATCAGCTGGTACTTCTCTCATGAATTTTAAGAAGCATTCCCAAACCACCCTGCAAAACAAAAATTCACCAGGGGGAAATTGGGATGGGTCAAAGGTCAGCAATCACAAATTACAGAGCATGTGGTTGGTGTGCCGGGGGGGGCAAAGGTTGACAGGAAGAGGAGGAGACAAGGAAGATAGGACCCCTCTGCACAGAGGCATGACCGCAATCCCACAATGCTCTGCAGGTCACTTCCCATGCAAATGATTTCCCATGTGATCGCAGCCTGAGTTGAATAATGAAGTCAGGGCCCCTGGATTTCAGGGAGGGGGGGGGTTAGTATTAATAACCGAACGGCAGCATTACTGCTGAGTGTGCAGTGTCCCACGTGCAAAACCAGCAGTTTGGGCAGCAAACTGAGCATGCATCACTCGAGTCAGCTGATGGCTTCCCCAGGGGTATGTGTGCATGTCTGCGTCCATGAGTCTGTGTAGTTAGTTTGCTCGCATGTGCATGAAGGTTACTACCGTCTGCTTCCTTTGTGTGTGCCATAGTCAACCTGTCAGTGTTTTAAATGTTGCATGGAGCGAGCTGATTCCAGTGAGCGCCGGGAGAAGAGAGGGTGCGAGAAAGTGGCTGGAAAAGGGGGGGGGGGGCAATGCAGCCCGCTCAGTGGGCTGGGGTGCGCTATCCCTGCTGATTTAATGGGAAATGTATATTTAGGGACACAACATTTCTGTATCCTGTTGCCCAGCAACAGTGGAATCAGGCTTTGTACACAAATGCTTGAAAAGGCACAACTGTGCAGATTTCCCTTCTGTGAGAGCAAAATAAAAAAGTCTTTTTCAGGCTATTAGAGCGAGTGGGTCATGTGAAAGTGGATTTTTAAATGACTGTCCTTTACAGACTGGCTCAGGCTTTTTATGTATCTGTATGGTCTGCACTTTATTCGCGTATCAGGTAATGAAAAGTTATTAAAGATAGAGGCAGTGGGAAATATGTTCTGTTATTGTTCTACTCTTGTAATATCGATTCGTAAATAAAGTCTTGGCTTGCCTGTGTGTGAGACAAAGCAAAAGGTGCCAGGGACCCCCTACCCTTAATATTTACCTAAGTTATACAAAAATATTATTCCTTCCACCCCCTGTACGTGAGGTGATAGTCAAGGGGCTGGAGAAATGAAAAATCTTGTAAAGCCTGTACTTGGTAGGTATGTGTGTTATTGTGTGGAGTGACGAGAGAGAGAGAGAGAGAGAGGGGAGGGCTGTGGGGGACAGCTCAAAGAGCCACAGACGGAGTGGTGAGCGAGGGAGGTGGGGGGGCGGAGAGCATGTGAGCTGAAGTGAAGTGGACAAGGCACAAACAGGATCGCGGTCGAGGAGCGTGAACGACTCCAGGATCAACCACCCGACAACCGAGCCCAGGGACACAAGAGATCGGGGGGGTTTCTCCGCGGCCATGGGGACCGTCGGCGAGCTGTGCACGTCCAGCTTCCAGGCGTTTCTCTGCCCCACCATGCACTCCAGCAGTGCCAGTACCACGCCAGGTATGTGCCGCCCCGTTCTGGCCCGCGCCCGCTGTCCCCCTTGCCCATCCAGGCCCATCCAGGCACCCCCTGCCTCTGCTGCTTTGATCTGATTGGCCGTCTTTTAAATTTTTTGAGAAGACGCCTAGCACCACTTTACCAGTCTTAACGAAAGGGCCGGCATTGCGCATTTCATGAAGGGAAGTTTAGTGATTGAGAAACAAAGTGGAGGATGGAGTGACAGAGCGAAAGAAAACCCCAATGACTGGAGGTGATTTTAATGTCGATGTTGTTGCCGTGGTGACGTACTGTTTGCCGAGTCTCGGGAGAATCCTGGGTCTGGCTGTGCGAGTGGTGGAAGTGCTGTAGGGCGTGAGTTTGCTGAGGTCCCCATGAATTGGGGTTCATAGTCTGTGGCGTTCCAAAGGCTGTTCCTAGGAAGATAGAAAGGCTGTATTTTATCTAACCATAACCCAGGTTACCTATTAAGGTTAGTAGCCTTCTGTGTTTTGTGTTCATTAATAGGTTTACAGACAAAAAAAACTTTATAGTTGTACTATGTCTATGATTGTCAGTCAGGGGGCTCATCGGCACTCCCTTTTCTCCGAGTCAGGGGACCAGTCATGTCTCAGTCCTCTGTCACTTGGGCTCCAGGTGCCACTGCAGTAATTACTGCAGTACTGTTTCATGTTTTTCAAACCAAGAGGAGAATTTTGCCCAGATGTGGTTGCTAATTATGGACCGAAAGGTATCTGGAAGCAGCGTGACCCTGGGTTACCTACCGAGCTACGCCGGCAACCTTTATTTTCTGTTGGATCCGTTCAACTAAATTTGTTGCAATTAAGTGGTTGGCCAACTGAAATTCTCCCACAGGAACAAATATGAGAAAGAAAGTATGAATGTAGACGTCGATCGTGTGTTCTTCTGATTTTCTTTGGGGGGGGGCTGGCAGGAGCTGTTTGTGCTGCCTGGGCAGTAACCCTGTCGTGGGTTTGAGTGTTTTCGTTGCGGTTTCTTGGCGGTTAAACCCGCGACATGCAGACACTTCTGCTCTGTCTATGAAAGAGGAAGCGATCTCGTCTGAGAAACGGCTGGGTCAGCGGAGCAAGTGTCCACCGGGGGTGGGGATTTCTGATGCAGGGTGGGCCTGTGTTTCACCGGCTGAACCCAGCTAGAGCCTGAGGCCTACTGATCCATCTGCTGCAGTAAAAGCGGCTTGGTAGAGGAGGTACAGCACCATGGACTCTCTGTGTGTATAAGTGCGTAAGTGATGCTTAGCTCGGTTTCGCTGAGACACGATGCCACACCCACACGTTCCACGTACCCGTACTGGTAGCTCCATCAAACTTCGATGTCCGATTCTGTGGATCACTCTCCTTTAGATTATTGATATCTTGGTCCATCCCACCACCTCTTGCGATTGGCGTCATGCCCAAATGTTCTTCTGATTTGCATGAAGGCAGCTCGGATCCTATTCTGTGGCTGGCAGGTCAAGCTGAAATGGGACTGGGGGGGAAACACGCGACCCACTCTTCCTCTGTGGTCCTACCGCGTCCGTCCACCTCTGCATATTTCCAGAGGCTCCGAAAATGCAGCTCTGACTCATGTTTGATCAAACCAGCCCACGTTATCTGTCTCACCTCCCGTTGAGCTACGAGATCTTTGTTGGGTGGTTAGCCATGTGACCTGTGACCACCAGTGGCCCCTGTAATCTTTCCCGTGTAGATGAGTGGGGGCCGAAGTGACCCCACCCCACTCGTTTTTTTGTTTAATGGCTGCTCACGCTTATCATTGTCCTTTCCACGCCCCGCACTGTTCTGCTGTCAAGACATTGAGAGACCCAGTCTGCTTTTAAGGACTTTTCTAAAAGTATTATGTGACCTTGAACACAGAAATTCAGCATCACGTCGCTCCGTAAAAACATACAGACGCTCCCTGCCTTACGATGCGTTCTGAGAATGCTATCATAAGGTAAAAACATCATAAGGCAAAAATGCTTTTTAATACAGTACACCTAATCTAACAAACATCGTACCGTTAAACATGCTTAGAACACTTACATTAATCTACAGTTGGGCCAAATCACACAAAGCCTATTTTATAAAAAAGTGTTGAATATCTCATATCATTTGTTGAATAATTATACCAATTGTAAGGTTGAAATATCCTAACACAGACCATCATAACCCTGGGGAGCGTCTGTAAAAGCTGCCTTCCAACAGGGGGCAGTAATGGGGGGGTCGGGAAAGCCTGATAAGAAGTGTGCCAAAGCAACTCTTGCCCACCTGTTGTAGAAAGGGGGTGTGTGAGAATAAGCGTTTAATTAATAGCGTGCTATAATTTTGATTGAAATAGTAATGATGATCTGTCAGCTGCGTGTAATTCGACACAGAAAAGCAAGTGTCAATAGTAAACCTAAAGGCTATAACGATGGTGATGTGTTGCTGGCGTGTCTCTGGGGTTTAGGCAGAATCCTGCAGACTGCTGATAGATGAGCACCCAGTCCAAATCTGTTCCTCAAGTTTCCTGTCATTTCGTGTGATTTGCGGGATGGCATGAGGCGGGAACTGTGATTGTCGGCGTGGATCACGCAAACCGCTACTTCTGAGGTTTGGTTTTGAGCAAGAACATGACCTGAGGGGTGTAATGGCCAGTTTTTCCCCTGGTGACAGATGGCCGTTTTTGTGGGATGGAAGAAGAAAAAAGCAATCGCTCAGGGGCCGTGTGTCCCTGGTGGCTGTTGGCTGAGAGCTTGAGGTTGGTAACAGGCAATCTCGCCTCCGTCTCCCTGCGGGCAAAAGGCCTTTCCAGAACCAGCCAGCCCCAAACTTGTGTCCTCGTTTTGTGCCTTTCTAGAAAGGTTCCTGGTCTTTTGAGAAGGATTCTGGGTTGTAAGTTGGGCTAGGCTATTGTGATCCCTCTCATTGGCACAAAGGAGCTGTGCTTGACAGAACCAATCATGACATTGTAGTCATTCCTCCTCCGCACCACTAGAGGTCAGGCCAGCACCGATTTCAGATCGTGTGCCATTGACCTCCTGGTGATGAGTACTACAGCTGTTGAGTAATTTCTGACACTGTGTACTTTAATGACAGTTTTACTCACTCTGTCTTTGTAAACAAAGTGTGACTTTTCAAAATATGCTTCACTGGCAGAACAGTACCAATTTTTAACATGGTGAAAGCGTACCTCTTTTTAAAAATAAAAATAAAATAAATAGCAATAAATAAATAGAAGATACTCTTTTGGAAATGCCACGTGCATCAATACAAGTGAAATATTCCTGGTCCCTGGAGTTGTAGCAGAGACTCACATTTGTATACAGTGCCATCTGGTGGTTGTTTCGGGCTAATCTCAGTAATTTGCGCTACGTGTAGCGCGATCTTTAAACCGCCTTTTGTGTGACCTCGCAAAGGAGAGCACAGGGCTGAATGTGCTCAACAAAACGTAAAAGGCGAAGAGAGAGAGAGACAGAGCAAGGATGACGAGCAGAGTGGAAGCGAGAGTGCCGACTCTGAGGACCCTCTGACCACTTGAGTTTCAAAAAAGGGTACAAATACCAATCCTTGTCCAAACAATAAAACAAGAATAATAAAATGAGCTGAAACAGCTTTAAATTGCTGGAGTTTTCTGCTGCATTTCCTTGATGTATGTGCCAGCTGGAGACACCCCTGGCTAAAAGAGATTCCCCTTTTTTTTCCCAATGGGAGATCCCCGGGCAACTCCACGCCACAAAGGGATGACCCCATTAGACAGGCGATGTCTTTATTCCAGCTGTTCTTGAAAGGTGCCACCTATGGGTGGACAGAGTGCTGTGCGGAAATTCTGCTAATGAAGCCTAGTACACATGAGCCTAGCCGACACCTGTGGAATGGCTGCGAAAATCTTCGCATGGCTAAGGCGGAAATCCCGGCTTGTTTTTTAATCATTTTTTTAAATCACATTCCTGAGCTATTTTTTTTTTTGTTTAAAAATGCCACAGCTGCTGTTGGGCCCGGATACCATCTGTTTTCTTTCTTCATCTAGTGGTTGCGTTGGAGTGGAAGTCAGTTTCCTTCTGTTTTTGATGTGTGTGAGACTGTATGTTTGTTACTGTTGCCTAGCCAATGCCCTGTCATAGATGCAAGCGTCGCCATGACAACGGGTCCTTTTACCGCAAGACATAGATCCTCTGTAAATATATTTTCAACTAAGTGTTGCTGCCTTCTCTCAAGCCGCCAAACATTCCATTCGCCATATCTGACTCTGGCATCACTTAAATGATGAATAGAGAATTATACCGGGCTGCAACAATTAACAGAAGACATCCTCGTCGAAGGGATAGAGTAGGCAGAACCGCTTACCCAGGGCCTGGGCTTCGGTTCTCAAGGCTGTTCATAGATTCTGATTTTTTTTCCTGTTTGTCTTCACAGGGTATTAGTGGGACGGTTAAGGCATCAGATGATGTGGGTCCTGAGCCAATAGTGTGAATGCAGAGCGGACATTAGCTCAGCGGAGCCCTGGTGGTCGCACGCTGGCGGGCTCACAATCGCCCAGTATGCCATGATCGATGGCCCCACGTCGAGGATGAGGGCGATAGTAGAAGATGAAGATGTGTGAGGCTGCTGCTGATTGCCGTCCACCGCTCTCTATCGCATTACCGTGGCCTTAAATCGCATTATAGTTTGCATCACTCTCGTTGATGAGATTTTCTCCCGGCCGACCTGTGTTTTTCACAAATGTTTATCCAATCCGAGCCACCCCTTCCAGGTCGACATCATCATCTCGGTAATCAGACCATAATTTCCGTCTTCCTGCATTCCCTTAATCTCTTTCCTTCTGGCCCCATCTAGACAACTCATTTCAAAATTAAGCTTTAGATCCTATAAAGAAGGAAACAACCTTTAATGAGATCTGTATGCTATATGCTATTAAACCTTTATTGTCCGTTACGTGTATAATATGTTACAATCTAACAAAGACACATCGAGTTTAAGTTTTGTCTAAAGTATGAATGTTTCCTTTATAAGTATCTGATCCTATGGAATTAAGAGATTTTAACTGTAGCTTGATAATAAGTTATTAGTTTGCATGAAAACATTTCATATGATTAAGAATCGTGTGTATTTTGGAAGTAAATAAATTGTGAATTAGGCTAAATGTTAGCAGCCAGACCACCTGCATACCTCCTGACTCTCTGATGTCATAAAGGATCCCTGGGCATCTTTCAAACGAGTAGAGGTGGTACCCCAAATTACCCACTGTGGCCCTATCAAATCTGGTGGCCCTCCTAATCATCCCCTACATCTAACTGGTGAACTCTCTCCTGCCCCTTCACCACCTTAGCTACTGTGTGGTGAGCGTACTGGCACAGAATGGCTGCCGTCGCATCATCCAGGTGGGGGGTTACACGGTGGTGGGGGCTGAAGTGGCTCCCCATTGGTTCTGCGAAGCGCTACATAAACGCCTTCTTTCAAATACATATATACCGCAGTTTTTCGGCTCCTGGTTTGGCTCGCTTAATCCTTCTCCATTCTCCGTTTTCCTTGGGCACCGGGTGGCTTTAGCTCATTTGCGGGTGGAGCGTTGGTATCTGCCTGGGATTCTCTGTGCTTGACCTGAGAAGTGTCCTTCATGCTTGCGATCTCACAGCCTGACAGGTTGTGATTTTCTTTTAAGGGAGCATTGCAGCGCAAGTGTGTACTGGAGTTTTTCCCCAGACAATATTTACAAAACGACTGTGGGAAAAAATGGTCAGTATTTGACAATGTCACATTTTTTTTACTGAACTTTATCCAATCCACTCCTTTAATGGGAATTCAGGATAATTTTGGTTTTAAAAACATTCTGGCTCTTCTACAAATTATCTGGATTTTATTAATCATATTTAAAAAACCCAGTGACCCTGGGTGATGTGCTCGATTAAGTACCATTGAGTTCTTGATGAGACCCATATTTATTGTAGTCCTTTCAACGAGTAATACCTCATGTGACCACTGGAGGTCAGAATAACCGCTCGTGCTAATGCTAATGTATTTCTTGTGTGTGTTTTGAAATCATAAACAGGAAATGTTACCATGTGTCAACGACCCGCAGACATGTTCTGCGTAGACATATTAAAAGATTTGGCCTTTGCTTGTTAAATATTTGTCTCACGCACAAAAGCATGATCTTCATCTCCCTCGAGCACTTTTCTTTATACGGAATGGGGCATGTTTACTCGTCTGGTAAGCTTGCCAAGGTATTGAGCTGTTTTGCAAGGCAGCTGGGGCTCTTTGTTTTTGCCAATCCAGTTCGAGGTCTGGACAGTGTGACGATGAATGCTTTCGTCATGGAGATCTGCTTCCCAGAAATAACAGTACATAGAAAAGAACTGCTGTGTCTCCCCACTGAGTGAAGCGACAAGCTTCATTAACACTGTAAGAGGATTGTAAATGGATTTGCTCCACTCGTTAGTGCCATTTGTGGGTTTATTGAGGGCCGGAGTGACTGTGAGGCCTTTGGCAGGCTCTCGCTCGGTACTCAGTGGGCGCTAGGAGACGCCAGGCCCTGCCACGTGCCATTCAGACCCAGACAGGCACCCAGCTGCTGCCTCTCCTTCCAAACGCCAGTAACCTTAGTCATTACTGCTGCAGCAGTGGCGACTAACATTCAGTCCTTTGTAAGAGAAGGTTTACTAAACCTTTGTCAGAGGAGACTCAACATTCTTTCTTTATCTGACCCCTCCCTTTAAATAATAAAAAAACAGACTCTAGGGAGAGAGCATCCTCATGACACAGCATTCACTTCCCACCAGTAGTTGGGTATGAATCCAGAGTTCAGAGGTCTTTGGGAGTTTTACCGGCCAGATGGAATTTGTTAAGGACGCAAACTCTATAAATTCCTTAGGCACTGTGCTGCTCCCACACAGCATAAAGAGTTTATGTGACACTATTGTGTTCTGTCACATATAACACAGATGACATAACCCATGTGTATTGCAAAACTATACCAAGCTCACACCTTAAAGGGGAAGTTCAGAGTGATCTACGTTGTTTTTATTTATTTATTTTTTTGCCCTGCATTTTTTCATAAAAGGGTTTATTTATCTGTGGTTGTTTTTTTTCATCATCTAGACCAGGCCTGGGTAGTTACGTCCTATGCAGGGTGAACTCCAAAATGCCAGGGTCATTTTCTAATCATTATTTCCATGTCCTATGAAATCTACAATAATATAGATTGTAAATTTTCCTAAATATTTATTAGTTAAATAAAGATTTATAGGCAAAAATCCATTCATTTTCATGGACATAAACATAAAACTTGATCCCTTGTTTTAATGATCCTAAGCGCTAGTAAAAACAGGCTGGCTTATGCCCTGATCTAATATAGACCAGGGGTTCCGGAGTTTTTGATGACAGTGGACCAGTTAATGTAGTCCAAAAATTTCACAGACCAGTACAGCATATTGACTGGAATGGGGTGGAATGGGTGTGCTGATATAAATTTAACTATTTACATTTTTTTGTCACATGTGATCAGAACGTGCAATATCAGGGGTAGTAAAATACATAGTTTATTTCCGGAAATTGTACACCCCAGCTCAAAATGTGCAGCTCACCACAGCCTGGTGAAATACTGCACGTTGACCAGATCCCCTTATCTTGACTGTTCCTTACCTGGTTAAAGTAGCAAGGAATCATGGGAAATTAAGGATTAGAAACAGAGGAGGCCTGGGAATCATAATATTTAACATTCAATATTTAGATGATGCTGGAATATTGTTTCAAGCACATCCATGCAGGACAGCCACAGTCTGCTGGTCTGAGATAATAACCCTGACAACTTACAGAATACATTAATGTACTCTCCAGCTTCCAATAGAAATGTCTCTTTATGAATAAAAGAAACATATAAGAGAAGACGCTTTAATCACAGTTTATGGGCCTATCAAGACATTGTGATTTAACTTAATGCTCTTGATGGTGTATATCAAGCGTGGCTAAGATCATCAATGAACGATTCTGTCTCTGGCTTCTTACCATCTCCACAATCTTCTTTTGCTGTCTCTCGAGTTGCCATGTGGCGCCAACAAGGACTCGTGAAACAATTCAAGGAAAAATTCCATTCCTGAAATAACTCTGCATTCCTTTTGCCTTGGAGGAGGAACACCGAAAAGAAGGTTGCACCCCTGAGGGACACCCTGTTTCTCAGTCAAGGGCCCAGGGAGTGAAACTGCTTTAAGCATTCTCTGCCTGTGCCATATCTGTGCTTTCCTGAGATGCTCAGCTACCTTTTCGTTGCGGAAAGTGAAAAACACTCAAGTCATCTTGAGAAAAGTATGGTACAGTCAAGAACAAATAAGCAAAGTTCACTCACCAACACCGAGTTTACGATGTGTCTAAGGAATTGATTCATCTCAGACAATTCTGTCATTAGCAAACATCTATGATAAATGTTATATGGTATAAAACCAACAATATATTTCTGATGAAATATTTGTTTGACGCATAAATATCATATATCCCATAGAGCAATGGATTGCAAGACACTCAGAAAGGGTCTTGACACAAACAGGTCTTTGTTTTAATTTTTAGGAATTTACCATGAATGCGGAGCTGACAGCCAGGCCTATATGACTAACACACAAAGACCAGACATACAGAGCTGCGTCAAATTAATACACAACAATCTGATTTCCATCATATCAACATAATTTACAGTGCGCCTTTGTTCACTTGTAAAATCAGAATGTACTGTGCGCGACTGTTGCTTACTGTTTGAGATTTAAATTTTTTGGGGTTTAATGAAACATCGATCAAGTTCAGGCTAGGCTTCTAACACGGGTAGCTGTCCGTTGATGTAAATACTCAAGCGGGAATGTGGGTTGGTAGGTCAAAGAAGTCTTTGTGGGATTTCTGCTCCGGAAACAGTTTGACCAGTTAATCTACGCAACATCAGTTTGGGCTGGAGAGATATCTGTCTGCCATCCTCCATTCGTTTCTGCTAAGTTGGTTTTCTATGCCTTTTATAAACATGTTGGGGCAGGCAAACAGTACCAGAGCTCACATTCAATGCTTTTTCAGTGGTGGGAGTGGCAACCTGTTTCACAGCAGCATTACCCCTGTGAAGAATATGATTTAAAAGACTTGGTCACTTTGAACTGATACAGTGCTGCCCCAAAACAGGACATGAGTGGTGATTGTCATGCAAGGGCATGTTGGAGACCTTGCGTGACAATAATAGATAGATAGATAGAGTGTTGACAACTGTGATCAGCTGGCTGGCGTGAGATTATCAATTCGAGACAAGTCTGCACACACATTTACATGTATGTAATTGTTTTATTACTTTGTGAGTAGTCTGTAGGGTTTGCAAACTACCCCAACGCTTTTGATGTAGCTAATTTTAGATTTATAATGGAATAATACAGATTTGCAGTGATTTCTTGCTTGAGCGTGAGAGTCTGAAAGCGCGAGAGTCTGAAAGCGCGAGTATCACGCCAGATGCGTGAGAGTTGGCGATCCTGATAAATCATAATTTCATGGTTAATTGTTTGTACATAGATATTATCCCATTTCCCCCCGTTCCTCCAGAGTACGAGGTAATATTCTGCGTTCAGGTTTTCAGTATCAGGGACACGTTACCCCCTTTTCTGTGAGTTATTCACCCTTCCCCCTCCGGCCGTCTTGCTGAACGTGTGAAAGCGAACACCGTCGCACCGGCTGGGCGCGCATGGAGCGCGCATGGCGCGCGGCCCCGGGCGCCGCTCGCGCTCCGCCCTCCGCCCTCCGCCGCCTCTTTATTTAGCATTAGCTAAGTTCGGCTAACGTCGCGGCGAGCGGCTCCACACCACTCCCAGACTCTCGCTGCAGCATATCCGGTTTTTATGGTCGTCTCTTTTTGTCATACGGGCTCCGTCCGCCTTATTTTATTCTTTAATTCTCGTTTTAAGCTTTACTTTTGCGTTTCCGCGTAGACTGAAGGTCTCTTTTTACGGCGTGAGGAGTACAGGAGTATTTCAGCAGCGGACACCATGGTGCTCAAGTCCGAGGAGGGCGTCGGTAAGTTGGTCTCGCTTGCGTTATTTCCCCCCCTCCTCTCTCCAGAAAGTTTCGGGAAAACACGAATTTCATATTTAAAGCGCCAGTAATTACTTGGGATGTTGTTTTGAGAAACATGGCTTATTTATATTAATAGTAGATATTTGGGGGGGGGAAACACATGCTGGCCGCCAGCCGAAAGGTATTTGTTCAGCATTTAATGCGCTTGGTTAAAACTCTTAAATTATGTATTTCCAGCGCTTCAGTGTAAAGATCTATTAGGATTTATTACATTAATGTTAAATTACAAATTCGCGCAAATATGTGGAGACGTTTTGTAATATTTTCTGTGAATAAGAAGGTAATCTGACTAATATAAAGTCGGGTCTGTTTTGTTTCAGGGATGATTTATAGTGTTTTCAGTGTTTATACTGTTTACCAAAATGTAACTCCAAGTAGTTACATTCTCGCAACACATGAACGTAAATGATCAAATCTGTTTCCCTTATCGTCTTATGAAGTTTTTCTAATTGTTTATCACGGAGGTATACAAAGCAGAGGATTTAATTAAATCTGAAAATGTTTTCATTTTGTTTCTTAATACGATATACGTATATTTATCACCCCCTTTCCAACCTTTTGTTACTCTGGGGGAGGGGTGTCAGTTGTTCACTAGTGTAGAAGTTGTGACTGAGATTCGCATATGTTGTGTCTTGCCTTTAGGTAACGTGGAAAATCCTTATCGGTTGTTGAGAAATGCTGTGGGTCTGTTTGATTACCATGTTAACCGTGAACCAGGCTGGTTCACTGAATCTACAATATTTCTGTGTAACAGGAATGCATTATTCAGTGCACTTATCACACTGTTCTATAGCTGGTTAATGTCAGCTCCAGACAAGGCTGTATCCCTTTGAGAGCCTCCGAACACAACAACAGCGAATGTTTCCAGCATGTGCTGGTCTTTGGTGTCGATGGTCCTGTTGAATACGCTGAGCTGGTCTGATGCACTTCAGTGATTCTCTTTTGCATGGGTACGTGTCCCGTTAGCGCTTTTTCGCCCCTGGAGTCTTAATCCTAGTAATGAATCGACCTCCAGTGTTTCTGAAGCTTCCTGAAGCGACTCCCATTGGATGCGTAGTATACAGCTGACACGCAGGCTGGGTTTCCCGTAAATTTTGCCCTAAAGGTAATTAAGACTCCGTCAGCAAAGCAGAGCATTTCTGAAAAAATGCGATGCCACGCCTTTCTATACATCCAATGTCTAGAAATGCGTGATCTAATGCTGACGTAATGTTAGAAGCTAACTTGAGCCTTTCAGAGGTAATTATGGTTCGGGGAGGAATTTAAAGCCGTCAGCTGAGAGTGAAAGAGAACTTGTCAGACTGCAGTTTTATCCTATAATAAACAGGAAATTGGAACCATACTGCCCACTAACCCGGGCTTAATGTTTTTTTTTTCTGTGATTTATCATTCTTAATATTTATAACTCTGAAGGAGGCGAGGTGGGTCAGTTGTCCGCTCATATCCTCTTGTGGCCTCGTCCTGGGTGCTCCCTCCTGCTCTCCGCTTGTTTTCAGACCTGTTAGGGTTATGTTTCCTTCCTGTCCTGTTCCCATATCCTGTCACCGTTTCCTTCGCACTCTTCGGCCGAGCGCTGCCTCAGGCTCGAGGCCAGCACGTCCCTCAGTGATCCCAGTTACAGTTCTGCTTTTGTGTCCCGTCGGTTTCATGAAAGTTAACACGGCCGTTCCTGTGCTGCGATCTTTTGTCGGCGATCATAACAATCTTCCAAGTGTACCAGAAAGCATAATTATGGTATTTAGACCGGCTGACTTCCGTTTATGTCATTCCTATAAAGGCAACAGTTTCTCTTACCTTCTCCTTCGTCTCACAAAAGTTATTCCACGGTTGCTCAGGCTAGACTGAGAAGCATCTTATCCCCGAACCACATAGCCTCCTCTTGTCACTGAAAATGTTTTGAGTGTATTAAATGGATGGGTGTGAGTGTTTGTTTATCGTATCAACTGTGAAGCAGGGTGTGTTTCCTTCATGAGTGTGTTCATATATTAAAAGTCACAACTCCTCTGTTTAAGGGTGTCTTAAGCGTAGTGTATTATCCTTCGAGTTGATCAACAGATTCATGGTGCACAGGAATCATGCTTTTGGAAAAGAGCCACATCTCCCACATCAATCCAAAACCGGCTTTGTTGGTCCTTTGAAGCTGTTTTTGTTTGCCCGTCATATCTGACTTATCTACATTCACCAGGAAAGTAGACCAAAACGCTGTTATGTAGGGCATGACTATGATGGACTGCACTTACGATGGTGGTCCCAAAAGATTTAAGTATTTAAGAATCTTTTATACCACATTTTCACTGTATATACTATATAGTCTATGTGTGAAGTAGGATATACATCTAGGTTTGTGTAAGTACACTCTATGATGTTCGCACAACGATGAAATCCCCTAATGACACATTTCTCACAATGGTCCCCATGCTCCTTCACCTGATATAGGGTATTTTTGCACATGTATATCTGAGAAATGATTGATGTTGAATTAGTACTGCAGCATCTCCGCATCTGTGGGGAACTCTCGACTGCTGTGGCCCCCAGCCACATCCTGGGTGTCGGTTAGCCGTGTGTGTGTTTGGCTGTGAGTGTATGTGTGATGCTGCTGTGTGACCCATTTGCATTAGCTGTGAATGGCAGGTGTAAAGTGCCTGCTTGCCCCTGGAAGTAGAACTATCTTGTTTAAAACCCTTTTCCCCTGGGCCTTCGTGCTACTGCATGCTTTGAGCAGACGGCTTTGCACAAAAACTGCTGTTTGAAATTATCTTTCGGTTTTCCTCCTGTGTTTCAAAAGGAGACAGGGCATCTCTGATTTTCACTGAAACTGGTGTGCCATGCCAGTATATAACTGATCAGATGGGTGGTTATTCCCCTTGAATACCCTGGGTGGCTGTTGTGTCCCATGTGGTTTTGGTCCAGGCTTTTAAGTTGGTAAGGTGGACAGGAAGGTTCTCCCTCCACACAGCAGACTTCACCTCATTCCCTCTGCCCTTAACTATCGTGCTCCCAGTGACCCAGGCTTGTAGCAGCAGGTCTCAATTCCCTTCATAGCTGCGCGCTAAGGCAGGAAGCCACAGATCTGCTGACAAGACTCCAGTGGCTGGGTGGTGCTGACGAGAACCTCTGCTTTGTTATGCAAGCTTGCAGCAGAAGTTAGGGGTTTGCAGGAAGCCCGAGCACCTCCGCCCAGCTCCCAGGGCAGTCGCCCCTGTTCTGTGTGTGACCCACGTCGAGGCTCGATAACCATGCGAGTGGTTCTGGGTGACCCCCGTGCCCCCTGTACCATCCCACGGAGTGATACAGGATGTGTTTTCGGCTAGCTCTTCACAGGTTTTTGGAGCCAATCCTAGACAGTTACTCATATTCACGTTGTTAGTTGTGTCCCATCTTATAGGGTCCCCTTTACATGGAACCTCAACATAGGGCTTGACTGATGGAGGAGGACTATGCTTGTATTATTGGCAGGAGCAGGGCTAGTTGACCAGTTGGCTGTCGTCGTCATGGGAATTGTGGGTGTGACTGGCTGTGCCCACACTGGGGGTTGGTGACATCATCCCACACTGGCGTGCGGAGAGTGTTTATATGAGCCCTTAGCCTTGAAGGTCGGACAAACTTGCCCCACATTTATGCTTAATCTCCATTAGTAGGCTGTGAGGGACATGGGACATCATCACAATTGGCAGCCTTTAAGCTGATTTTCAAGGTCTGGGGGAAGGGACCACATTACCTGGGGGTCCTTAGGTGAATGGCTGTGTATGAAAGGCAGAGGTGGCTCACATGTGGGGAACCACGCTTCATGAATCTGGGACTTTGTTGTTAGAGTGGGGTGGGGGTTACTGTGTAACAAGTAGATTGAAATAAGCTAACCTTCCATGGAGGGAATTTATTACATTTGCGTGTGCGTGCGCATGCACACATGGATGTGCGCTTTGTTTCCTGTGTAGCAGGATGCTGATGCTGGCTCACCCCTGCCCTGTTTGTTTAGATGAGAGGCCCCTTTTTCCGGCTCAGAAGTTCCAGGGGCACAAAGTAAAATAACTTCTGTGATGCCTGCTGATTTTTCATGGCATCTGAAGCTCCTTCTTCCTGAGACCTCACTCTTTGTGAAAGGAGAGAGAAGCTAAATATGGTTTAACTTGCTGATGAGTCATATTTTACCCATGGCGAAGGATGATGAAATTGAATGCACAGTGCTTTCTGAACCAACTGCTAGAATAACTTGCATCTGCTCTGTACATAGGGTTTATTTTATGTTTTTGCATTCTGGTCCTGCCTTTGTCTATATCTTGGTTGCAGCTTGAGTTCTGTTTCTCAGCAGCTATTATTAAGGTTTTAGTAATTTAGATTTTTAATGAGTGCGTTTTCATAAAGGAATGTATATCGGTAGAAATGCTCCCTCTGTTGAGCAATTAATTACCAACAGTTTTCAGGAAAGCAGCCATTCACAGAGTGCATGCTATACACCACAAGGGGGCAGCACCCTTCTAGTGAATGTAGGTCTCATCAGCATGTGAAAGAGTGAATCATTCAGTCACCATTTCCAGCAACAGCATCCCATCCCTGCCTCGCATATGCGTCACCCACCGAAGCTCCTGAATAAAAACTTCTCCCCTGTTTTTGTTTTTTGTTTTTTTTTTCCCCCCACATCAAAAATGGCAAGATGTGGGCAGATGTCTGCTTTCTCAATACCACCCTTCATGTCTGCCCCTCCCCGGGGCTTTGTTACTGGGGATCCATGCCTCTGCTCTGTTTGTGTAGGAATGGGCCCCGTCTGACTGGACGAGGTCCCTGTCACAAAAGACAGGAAATGGGGAACACTTAGGGAGAGGCTGTAAAGTAGAGGGGGATCAGAGAAGAGCCATGGGGCGGAGCCTCGATCCTGATGACTGCCAGGGAGGCAGGGCAGGGGAGGTGGGTGTTCTCCGTCTGCTGCCTCAGTCTTCACACTCCGCTGCGGGGTCTGCTCGCTCTTTCCGTCCGTGTCACCAGTAATGGGGCAGCCGGGATTACCACCGGACCTGCGCAGGAGCGGACAGTATCTGGAGTGACACAGAGGCAAGTTGGAGCGGGGAGATTATGGGACAGTCTCGCTCAGTGTTCACCCTGGGGAGGGGATGGTCAGATTGTCTGTAGCTTGCCGTGAGAGACTGAGTGAGTTCTCGTGAGGGAGCTTGGTTGGTGTACACGCTGCATTTTCAGACTCAGGCTGCGGGAACGTAAGACCGACAGGCGGCTGTTTAACATGCTACCTGCTGGGGTGGGGGGGTTGCAGTTTGTGCAGTGTGTGCTAGAGGTACTGAGTGCCAGTGATATGCTTTTGTGGGAAGTAGAGGGCTCCCCATTCGGGCTGAGCACTGTCTGTGCGTGTGTGTCTGCAGACTCTTGAAATTTGGAATGGTTCAGCTGCTTGTTAAGTGACTTGTGGTGCACACGTGTGCAGATGGGTGTGCATGTGTTTGCTGGGATAAATCGCTGGGTAGATGGAGCCACTGCTTTCCTACACGTGTCTCAGGAACACGGCTTATTGACTGAGTGCTGCTCATCCTGGTGGTGGACTGGTTCTCTAGAGCCCCAGGCCCCGGGAAAGCTTCAGTTGAGTCTGCTAGCCTTGTGTTTTCTGTGCATCTTTATCTGGGCTGTCTGCACAGTGTCTGGCATTGGAGGGGAGGACCGTTAGTATAGCAGCGATTGTGATCTCCGCTTGGGTGCGGCAGGGACGAGCCAGCAGGGGCCCGAGGAAAGGAATGTGGCCCCTTCTCTCAGCATGAGGGGGTCTGGACTTTCAGATCGTGGTGGAACAATGGGGGCTCTGATCCACCATCACCAGGCCCTCCTGTATTCTCCCACCACGGAGACGCCTACATACACTCGGACCCCTTTTTGTGAGTTCGGACCCTCGCCCGAAGTCTGGTGGTAGCCGGTAACGTCTGAACTCAATGGTTCAATTGTCCTTATCCGTGTGAGGGGCCTGACTTGCCCCTTGTTGAAAGCCCCCCCAGGAGCAAATGCAAAAGGGTCAGAGGTGAACATTATTCCTGGGTCTGAGTTATGCTTTAATGGATGCTACTCACCCCCACCTTGGCCGTTAAAATGTCTTGGGGTGCTTGTCCTGTGGGGGTTGGCGCGCCTTGAAAGGAGCCTCTGTTATAATAGGTGCCAGCTTGGACTGAGGGTGCTTCAGCAGCTCAATAAGAGACTTGTTGGGTGGTATGGCTGCTCAGTCCACCCCTGAGTGTCTCACCGAGGACAGTCCTTGTTTCCCAGCATAAATGGTCACCCACGCTACAGGCCGTTGGAGTGAAAGGTAGCTCTGAGGTCAGGGGGAGGTGCATGGTGTTCTGGGAGTCCTGTGAGGGAACCGGTGCGGGGGGTGCGGTGGTCATAGTGCTGACTTCCCTCTGAGGAGAGGGGTGTCTACACCCCTCTCTCCCCCCTTCCGCCCCTCACCCCCACTGCAGGGTTTGCTGATTAGGCTGTGCTCGGACACCATGGGAAGCCCCACCTCCCCCAAATGCATGTTGCCTCATCCCATCTCATTCCATTTACTTGCTTTCCCAGGGGAGGAAACTGTGAGGAGGTTTCTGGGATCTCAGAAGATTGACAGGCTGGAATTGCTACCTCCATTGAGCCGTGTGTGTGTGTGTGTGTGTGTGTTTGCACTGCCACTTACAAGGGAATGGCTGCACCTCACTGAACATCTCTGCAGACTTTCCGTCGCTTCTCCATGCTTTTCAGTGATCGCCTTGCTGTATGGGAGGTCTTTTAAAATGACTGTTGGATGAACAGTTCCCCTCCACTTAGCTGTGATAAGGGCCAGGAGGGTCATCCCATTACATCGTGTTTGTGTCTGTGTATGGGGCTCTATGATTGAGTGACTGTTGAGCTCCTTATCACACCATGTTTCTGTGTAAAGAGTTTAGCACCCTGCAAAATCCAGGTTTCAGTCTTTAAGATGGCTGTATGTGGCTGCTTGTCTTTTCAGGCCTTGACTGGTTTCATCCGCCCGGACCTGAGAAAGACAGGGGTCACGTTTCAGTCGCAGGTTTGAGTCTTTGCGCAGTGATCTGAGAAGTGGTGCTTTGTACAGCATTCTGAAAGGAAGTGATTTGTCTGGTCAAGATCGTAATCAGTTTGGGTTTCGCCAGACCATGTTTTGTAGTAATTGCTGTTTACCACTGCCACCCCGCTCTGCACTATCCCCTACCGAGTGCTGTTGCATATCTACACGCTGCCCTGCCAAGTGTTCCACACGTGCTCGGAAGCCTCCAGTCTGTCGTTTCCACGGCAACAAGACATGGCTGCGGCAGTCCTGACAGAGTTGAAGGGCTATTGTCACAAAATGGGTTTTTCTGTAACCCTGACGGAGAATCACTGTAAATGGGTTTTTGGGGGCAGGTTTCTTCACATTTACATTACATTGCATCATAATTAACAGATGCTTTTGTCCAAAGCGACATACGAATGAGGCAAATGGCACATTAGACATACAGCTGTTGAGGTATCAACTAGGAAAAAACGTGGCCTTCCAATGAGCAAGAGCTACACAGTATCTTCCTAGAACAGCATAAACCTAAAGACAATTCAGTGACAGGAAGTGCAACATTAAGAACGGTTGGAGAACACCAGATACCCGGAAACATTGGGGATGGCTTCTCTGAGGCAGCAGTTAGACTTGTGGCATTTGCAGTGTATGCGTGACCTCTAATGGCCTGCCTTATTCCACTCTTCCTTTTGCCCCTTTGCGTGTTTTGATTGAAAACTGTCCACCTGATGTCCCAGTAGCTGCAGTGTAGGTGTAGGTCGAGTGCTTCTTCTTTTCGGTTCTCGACATAGACCTGAAGAGTTGATCCTCACGGCGACTTTTGAAGCTCTCACTTGTGATTCCTCTAAATTACCCGCTGCTTTCAAAACTGCTCGCTGAAAGCTTACTTGAGAAGACGTGGGAGGTTCTTGTTTCGTTTCTCCTTTTGTTAATGTTCATGAAAGTGACTTTATTTAAACTTTGGGTTTTTTTTTTTTCTCCATGACATATGGGAAATGGTTTATGGCAACCTTGTGTTGTGGTGAATTCTGGAGTTCAAATCTTCTTACAATTAGGTGATGGAAATTTAAGTGAGCGCTGCTCTCCATGTGGTTGCAGTCTAAGTATTATGGTGTAATGTGTTCAGCTGTAGTGATCACAGCTTCTATAGTGCTTCAAGGGTGCGTGTTTTAAAATGGACCCTAGTAATGCACAGGAGGACTTTATCTCAGGCAGTTCACCACTGCTTGTGAGGACACTGCTAGTATTTGCCTCATTGAAATGCGACCTTAGATCTTATCGTTTGGTCACTAGCTAACTGAAGGACCTCTCTTGGCTTTTTTTCGGTGATCTGAGTTCCAAGATGGCCAGCTGCATTCAACACCCGGGCATCCCTCTGTGTTCTGGGAAGAGGAGGGAGATCCGGCCTCTTCCGCTCTTCCTGAGTGCTGGGTGTCTGTCACGCTGGACTGTGGCCATGCGGTCCGCAAGAATGTTGTGGGTGGACGTGTGGTTTCACTGCTGCTCCACCCAAAATGTCCACTCTAAGAAATGTTTAAATGTTTAATTTGTCATGTGATTCTTCATGTGGGATTACCACAAGCACAGATCTACTACTTTTTTGCTTGTTACGTTAACATTAATGAACACTATTTACCCTACTTGGTCTCTGTGCTGAAATGGGTAGCAATTGCAGTTTAACATGAAACAGAGCATTCTATGGTGAACCCAACAGAGGTGTAGCTTTAACTGACTCATTAGTAAAAGGAGGGTTGGGTGGAGCTTTGCTTTGAGGAGACTTCACTGTCGAATGGCTTTGCTTTCTCAGCTGTCATGTTCATAGTGAGACGGGCCTGGAGTCAGCCATGTCAGGTGATCCCAACATCCCTGCAAAGTTGTAATGCTTGCGGTGAAAGGCTCACTGCCCTGATTTGCATCCTCATTTCCAACAAAAGTACCTCCCTTCCCAGCGTTGCTACACAAACGTCATGTTGGTGTAATTTTGTCCCTCAAAGCACTGGTTCCCTGTCTTTTCACCATGCGCACAGCTCTCTATGATTTTTCAGGCAGGGTAGAAGCCCAGAGGTGATCAACATAGGACTTGGTAGAGTCACATGTTTCCCCATCCAGCCGCAAACTGGAATCCCCTGCTTTGTCCACATTTGTGCCGTATGTCCCTACATTGGCCTGGTGATTTTCTCAAAATAAACTCACAGCTAGTGAAGATCTTTCAGTCATCAGCTGCTTGCACTAAATTATCATCCAAATTGTTTTTCTGAGTCGTTCCATGTGCTGGGTTGTTCCACGTGCTTGGAACCTTTGCTGTCGAACAGTGTCTGAGCCTGACTCTTCCCCAGCACGTCAGAAATCTGACTCGTGCTTAAACTCGAGGTGAAACGCTAGGGTTGGACTGGTTTAGGTCGCTTTCCCTTAGGGTTGTGCTGTTAATTTTGAAACACTCCCTTGACTAAACAGTTGACTAAGGAGCTCGGAACGCACGCTAGGCCAGCCTGCCCTGAGCCTCTGGCTAATCTCTGTGCTCTGTGCTCCCTCTCCTACTTCCTGCCAGTTACCGGAGGAGCATTCCATGTTGTGCTCTCCTGGCTGTTGGTGTAGATTATCAATTCCCCCCTCCCCCGCTCTCGCCACGGCCGTGAGAGGAGCTTCGCTGCCAATCGTTTACA
>JAODLD010000051.1:751107-761838 GCA_026781065.1 Mormyrops boulengeri
AACATTGTACACTCCAGAGGTCCTCTGTTATATTGGTTAACAGGGTGAATTATCACTTAACATTTATTTGGTGGACGATTTTATCCAAAATGATGCTGGGATTTGAACTGGTGGCCTTCTGCTGATGAGTGCAGCACCCTAACCAGCTGAACCACACACTGTATTTGTACCTGTGGTGTTCTGTATACTTCTGAATACTAGGGTGAACCAGATTGTGTTCAGATGATTAGTTTACTACTTGTTTGTGTGACCATAGGAGACTCTTAACTGTGTCCTTGTGGGATTTCCTCCGGTTTGCCCCCATATTCCAAACGCATGCTGAGGTTAATTGGAGATTGCAAATTATTTATTTGAAAGTGTGCGTGAATGGTATGTGAGTGTGCCCTACGATGGGTTGGCTCCCCATCTGGGTTTGTTCCCTGCCTTGGGTCCAGAACCCCTGTGACCCTGAATAGGATGAGTGGATGGATTGCTCAGTCTTTTTTTTTTCTTTTCTTTCTATCCATATATCCTTGCCATGAATATAACCCTAGCTGCTAGCATCACGTTAAAAGTCAGCAGAACTGTCTAATCATGAGTGACAGATTCACCAAGTAATTTATCATTGCTGGGTGTTTTGGTGCGCTTGGTGCCCTTTTAAATTTATCAAACTAACATGTCCTCTTCTCCTTATGTTCTCCTCTAGTGCCGGACGACCTGACCCCTGAAGAGCAGCAGGAGCTGGAGAACATCCGGAGGCGCAAGCTGGAGCTCCTAGAGGACATTCAGGTATCCATGGGGTGGTATCCGTTTCATCTCAAGAATTCAATGACCGTCTAGCTTCTTGGCCCCACCCACCCCAAAAATCTCTCTCACAACTGACTGCCCCTTCCTGTTTATTCAAGGACCCAGATATTTTAACTGAGCGCTTCTCAGGCTGAGAACTTTATTCCAGCCACGTCTCTAGCGCTGTGTCATCCAGTATATGATCCCCCATCCTGCACCTCTTTCGGTTTGATTCCAGCTGCTCTCGGAATGCAGAAATGAAATTCCACAAACCCACAGGATGTCTGAAATACCCCGCCCTACAATGGCTATTGACTCTCTCTCTCTGTACCTGACCTTCACTCCTCCTTATCGGTCTTCAGGATGGCCAGTTCTGTTTGTGGTCATGATGCTCTGCTTGCTTTGGGGCTTGGGGGGGGGGTCCCCCCCCAAACCATGGATTTCCTGCCATGACAGGAAGTCGGTACCCAATGCCCAGAACATGGGCAGATCAGTCTCTGCTTCTCTCTGAAGATGTTTCCCAGCGTCATTCTCATGATTAGATTTAGAAGCACAAACGGTTTGAAGGTAAAGGGCCAGGGCTCAGTGTTTCCCCTGTTATTAGATCCGTCCTGCTGCTGTCAGCTTCTGTTAGGGCTGGACGATTCACAAGAAGGAGGATATCAATCACTGCAAGATGGAGGGTGGGCCAGAGGAGGTAGGGTGGAGGTCAAGGGGGTCGACTCTTAGTCCACTATGGTTATGAGTAATTCACAGTGCTGCCCCCTAATGTACAGAGGAGGTGCATCCAGCATGTACAGCTTGTGCCATACAGCCGCTTGTATCTGCCCATATACACACACACTCTCATGCTGGCTGTTTCCTGTTCAGTTTCACACAGCTGTGTGTGATTATAAACCATTCAGCGCTGAAGATGCCGGCAGCCCAGTGGGGTGTCTGCTTTTGGGGGGGGCTCATCTTCATGAGACTGTTCGTCTGCACAGACCCTGGTGGGGTTTGACACTGGGCCAATCTGACCTCCCCATGACACTGTCTCTGACTTTGTAAAGCTGCATGTTATTGTATATGCTATGTACATGTGACTAGACCAGTGTTTCCCAATTCGGTCCTCGGGGACCCATAGTCGGTCCATTTTTTTGCTCCCTCCCAGATCCCTGCCAGACAGTCCACATTTCTGCTAGCAGGAGCTGGGAGGGCTCAAAAACATGGACCGTCTGCAAGGACCGGATTGGGGAATGCTGGACTAGACTCTTGATTTGACTTTGCTGCCCCCTACTCTGTGTGGCTTTAGTGCAGGCCTTTGTCGGGGGGAGGGGGGGGTGTGGTGTGCGAGGCTGCTGTCGCACGCCCACGTATGGCTGCCTGGGCGGCCTGGCGGGTCCCTTTGTACGCACTCCTTCTGTACACCCACATGGCGTTCTGCTGTCCTCCCATTGGCCCCTTCATCTCCATCTCTCCGTCTCTCCCCAGCGCCTCAAACATGAGATAGCCGAGGTGACCAATGAGATTGAGAACCTGGGCTCCAGTGAAGAGAGGTGAGCCAGTCTGACGTGTGGATTTCTGTGCCTTTCACCCGGTTTTTGACCAACACCTGATAACATCATTGGTTGTTTTGGAGATCGGCAATTTACTTGAAACTTTAATGGGTTGAATGAGTTTGCTTTAAAGGATATATTCTAGAGTTGGCTGCTCTGTGGTCTTGTTTGTTCTTGAGAACCCTCCTGTTTGGGCCGTGGAAAGCAGTGGGTGGGCCTAGTGGTGTGGGTGGGACTAAAGTAATGGGTGGGGCCTCTTCAGTCACACATAGACACTCTGTTTTAATCTGACTGGACAGAGAGGCTGTGCCTGTAGCCTTGGTTCCTGGCTGTTCTTTTGAAAATTGGAGAACCCTGCATGAAAAATGAGGCAAACGGTTCAGTGGTGAATTGGGTCTGAGGCTGTCGCACGCGATTCTCCATCCATAGCTGTGTCTCCACCCAAGCAGCAGTCCCACCTAACTGGTAGCTGTGGCCCCATCAGTCTCCAATAAAATGCTCTTCTGGATAGTTGAAGGGGAGGAAGAGGAGATGGACGTCTTCTGCTCTGCTGGGGTGGGAGGGGGGTGACATCGCTGTGAGGTCCCACCCTGTCCTTAGTCGGGGGCTGCGGAAGTGACTCCATTACATCATGGAATCCACTCACGCCAGCCCCAGGGACCATGATGCCCTGCAGCTCCCCGAAGGTCGTTAAGAGTTATTCACCAGCCAGAAAGTCCGGGAAAGGCCTTTTGGTAAATGGACGCCTTTCCGTGTCTGTTTATGGCTAGGATTTCAGCTGAGCCACGTGAGCGGTTCATCGGTTCCCTGCAGGCCCCCATGAGATGTTCCTAATGCTCTCAACCATAGCAGCCCCCCCCTCCAGCACCACCCCACTTATGAGAATGAGCCTGCTAAATTTAATCATTATGAAAATGTTTGGTGTGAGTAATGGAAAAGCTGACCCGTGTTCATGATGGAGGCATTTTCAGTCACAAAGCTGATTTTTTATTTATTTATTTATTTATTTTTTTATTTTTTTTTTTTTCTTACTGCATTCTTGTTTTTCTGCTCCAGGAAAAACATGCAGAGGAATAAACAGGTGGCCATGGGGCGCAAGAAATTCAACATGGATCCCAAGAAGGTGAAACGAGTGTGCAGTCGGTGCATCTGGGCTGGAAGGCGCATGATTGGCTGGCAAGATCTTGCATACTGATTGGTCAATGTGCTGAGGAAGATGGGGAGTTATGGGGATGTTTCTATTTCATGCAGACTGAGTCTGTTTGTTGTTCACCCAGGGGATTCAGTTCCTGATCGAGAACGACCTGTTGAAGAACACCTGTGAGGACATCGCTCAGTTCCTATACAAGGGGGAAGGGCTGAACAAGACCGCCATCGGAGACTACCTGGGGGAGAGGTCAGCACCAGCACTTGTCTGTTTGCATTTTTATCACCAGTGTGTCAGATGTTCTGGTGTTCCAGACCAGAGCCCTGACTGCACTGCTGCAGAAACTCCCCAGTGCAGTCAGGTTTGTGACACCCTCCGGATGTGTCTGTAGAACAGGAGGTCCTGCAGTAGTCTTCTTGGTCAGGCTGGAAGGGGGGAGGGTAGAGATGCACTGGGGGGGGGGAGGCCTGTTCTTAATGGTCCCCCCAGATTGCTGGATAGGTTACAGGCCAGGACTGGCTTCAAACCCCATACTGAGTGCTGAGAGCCTCCCCTGGGAGTTTTGTCCTCCTGTGCAGCCTATCTCTTGCTCACAGTGCAACAGGGGTCAGGGCTGATGTAATGTGTGAAGATTAGCACCCAACCCCAGCAGTTTCTAATGATGCTCATCACCGTTGCAGAGATGACTTCAACATCCAGGTTCTCCACGCCTTCGTTGAGCTGCATGAGTTCACTGATCTGAACCTGGTCCAGGCCCTCAGGTAAGACGGCGCCCAAATGCCATACGTGTGACCCCTAGGGAGGCAGCATGCGTCTCATGTGCTCGTTCATTTCTGCAGTGATGTCACTGATCCAGCTTCTCATTGGCTCATGCTACATCTGCACCCACAGGCAGTTCTTATGGAGCTTCCGACTTCCAGGAGAGGCTCAAAAAATCGACCGCATGATGGAAGCCTTTGCTCAGCGGTACTGCCAGTGCAACTCTGGCGTCTTCCAGTCTACAGGTGTGTGTGTGTGTGTGTGTGTGTGTGTGTACAAAACAGAAACTGAGAGGGTCCCTGACACGGAACCACAGTCTCGCTCTTTGCCTCTCCGTATCGATCCAGGGTGTTTGCTTTCACCAAGTTGTGCCTCGACACGCCTTCCGTCTCTGTACACGAGAAGGTGTGGTGTCCTCGTGCTGCTAGTGTGCTTGTATAACCAGGCACAGATGTTGACGGAGGCGGGAATGACTGTCTGCTGAGCCCGACCGGTCGGGCAGATCGGACCCACATCAGCTCAGTGACGCACCTTGGTAGCATTCTCTGCCTTCGGAGTGTGTAATCAAAAAGCACATCTTGAAACAAACCCATGTATGCTTGTCATCATGACATGCACTGGTGCGGAGTCCTCATCCCAGAGGATCACTTTCATGGCCCGGTGTATAGTGCCCATTTATATTTAAACGGTCCATTAGGTTCTCCTACTGTTGAGTGGATCCTCTTAGTTGGTTCGCTGGTTTGGTTCCTTTTTTTTTTTTTTTTTTTGGTGGTGATGATGGATGTTTGGTCATGTGACTGTGTGGCCCACAGACACCTGCTACATCCTGTCCTTCGCCATCATCATGCTGAACACCAGCCTGCACAACCCCAATGTGAAGGACAAGCCCACAGTGGAGCGATTCATCAGTATGAACCGGGGGATCAACGCCGGGGGCGACCTGCCGGAGGAGCTGCTCAGGGTCAGTCTTGGCTCCACACGCCTATTGGCTCCTCTGTTTGTCCCGCTTTGATTCATGTGTTGGCCCGTGTCTCTTCCCACAGAACCTTTATGACAGCATCAAGAATGAGCCCTTCAAGATTCCAGAGGATGATGGCAATGACCTTACACACACTTTCTTCAACCCTGATCGGGAAGGCTGGCTGCTCAAGCTGGGTCAGTTTGGCTGGGGGACAGACCTGGTCTGTCTACACAGGACCTTCTATGTCTAAGATCTCCAGGACTGTAGTAGCACTGCTCATAGATGTGGCCCACAAACACACAGAACCTTATCACCATCTGTAAGTGTAGTTCCTATGTACACAGTGGATTATGGACACGTCTTTGATCACACAAGCACCGAGGCTCGTTAATTTTAAATCGCGCACATCCGGAGGCACCCTTCACATATTTCGGATGCCCCCCCTTCAGCAGATCTGCACACGTATAGATCACGCTCACTGAGTCTCTTATCTCTGCATTTAGACACAGCATAGCGACTTCCTGCGGATGGAGGAATGAATTCCCCCCCCTCGTTTGGCACCCATCTAGTCCTCTCTGTCATTTCTGTCACCTAATGGGGTTTCCCTCTTCCTCTCTATGATCACGCAGTGGGTGAACATGTGTTAAAATAACGTGATTGGAAAAAGGGTGGTTTGTACTGAACCATTAACAGCGAGACGGTCCTGCAGGCCCACGCGGGCGGCTGGGGGCCTGCTGTGCCCTCTGGCTCTTTGCTGGCACCGATGTTTTAACTTAACACCCCCCCCCTTGGTCCAGTACAAATCCACTGTGATGTAGTGAGTTACTGGCTGTGACAACCCCCTGCCCTCCAAAAAAAAAATCTGTTTGTCATTCATTCATTTTGGTAGCTGGAATAACAGACGGTTGGGCAGGCAGTATGTCGCAGTGCTATTATGTCCTTTATTGCTGAACTGGGGCTCCCCCTGGTGGCTACTTTATTCCAGATCAGTAGCTGTACTACGAAAATAGTATTGTATCTAAAAGCCTATACTAAATTTAGTGTTTAATACTGCCATATGTCTTGAATGTGTAATTTCTTTTTTAATTTGGCTTTTTACCCCATTGAGTACTTTTTTTAAATTTTATTTTTTTGCTTTATACTGCTGCCACCTTATCTAGTTTTGTAAGGCATTTACCCCAGTAAGCAGTACAATGATTTCCATTTTAATTTCATTTTGTGTTCTTTTCTTCCTCGTTTGTTTGTTTCCATGATTTTGGCTGTTGTCTTTCCCCCAGGAGGTATGTACACTTACCCTTCTCAAATTTGCCCATCGCTCTGCTCTTGGGTGCTTCCAGTGGTCCGCCATACTTTTCTGTTTGATTTTGCTTTTAATTTTACTTGCAAACTGAGTTTTATTTGGTCTTAATTTTTTCCCTGGTTTCCCATCTGTCTTGTTTCGTTTGGCCCTGTCATTCCAAGCCGATTGGTGTCCACGTTTCGCTGGCTCTCTATGTGGTCGCCGGCCGGGGTGCTTTCGGCTCTGCCCTGCGGTCAGCCGCGGTCACCCTGTTTTTGCTGTGGTGCTTAGTCTGGCTGGGGTCCGTCTTGGAAGCTGCAGTATCCCCTCTTCTGTGTGTATCTCACCTTCACCAGTGGTGGGCAGTAAAGAACACAGAGGGGCTTTTGAAGTTCTTTGGTCATGTGAGCTACATATGTGGCTCGATTCTTCCGTGTTTTCTGATTGGATGAAGAGGTAATACTGCATCTGCCAATCCAGGCCAAACTCTGCTCTCCTCTGTGCTGCGAAGGAATCTAAAGACTGACCGTGTGCCCCAGGGGTGTTGGACTGGGGGTGTGGTGTGTTGGGGGGGGGGGTGGGGTGGATTGGTCCACTGAGGCATGGCTCCTTGACACCCTGAACACACGAGGTTTGCATGACTTCACCCCCCCACGGAGGTTGATGGTAAAAGCTGCCTCCCCAGTGTTTGTGATGCAGCTTTGGTGTGGTGACACCTGAAGCCAAATAACACTTCCCATGTTTCTCTCCAAAGGAGGTGTCTGTTACATGGAAGTAACAAACACCATAGTCACATTCCGCAGCTCATTTAAATGCTCCATTCCTGCGTTTTTGTGCAGAAACATGAGTCCATTGGTTCCTTCAACTGTTTCTGAATGCGCTGATGTGGCCTTGTGCCATATTTTGCAGATCCATGCTGCACTGTTTACACTTTTTCCAGCCCCTTTATTGGTTAATTCAATACTGACACAAGTTCCCTTCCATCTCCAGAGCAAATGAAATTTTTGCAAACTTCATATGCAGCAGACCAGTATGGCTGTGTCATCATATACTATCATATACTATCATATCATATTTCTTAAAATATGCAGCTGCTTTTGGTGCCCGTTTGACTTGAGGTTATTGTGTAGAGGTCGGGCTTTACAACCAGACCCTGTTTTCTTTTCTCCTCGACTGTGGTGGTCATCTGGGCCTAAAACGTATAAATAACACTGACACCAGGCAGTAAATCTGTCAGGCGGTCATAAGGGTAATTTCCTGACAGACCCGCCTCCCCCGCCCTCCCCCCAGCATCAGTGCCTTTTTCTGCTCCCTGTCCCACACTCCTCAGGCAAGCATCTCGTGCAGCAGGAAGGTCAGACATCCATCCAGCTTTCCTCTGGAAACATCCCATGTCAGTTACGCCAGGGCAGTAGACTCCTGAACCTCCTCGAGGTTAGAAAATTCCATGATTGTTACAGCCTGGGCTGGAGTTTTGTCACCATGACCTTTCGTGGTACTTGGGAGGACGTGACCTCTTTGGCTGAGTGCTGGGCTTTACCATTCAGGTTCTCAACGTGAAGTCTAAGCCTTCTTCAGTAAAGCAGGAGAGAGAGGTCCACCCTAATGGCGACTCTGCAATGGGATTATATGAGAAGGGTTTATATTCCATATGCAGTGATGAGTTTGTGCCACCAGCTGTAGTGTTTAGTGCCACTGGATCTGGTAGCGCTTTCTGTAGCAGCAAAGGTGTGATATGGTGGCGGGGGGGGGGGGGAGTATTTCACGATTGACGTACGTCTGGAAGCCCAGAGTCTCTGATGCCCTCCAGTACCAGATATTCAGGTCCCATTGACATTGCTGTAAGGCAGTGTCTCCCAATCTGGTCCTCAGGGGACCTGCAGCAGAAACGTGGACTCCCAAGGACTGGGTTGGAAAACACTGCTGTAAGGGACACTTAGGTGTTAAAGACGAGTGACGTCTGGGATGCACAAGCCCATGGAAGGATATGGAACTTTATCAGCTTCCTCAGTTATCTCACTTTCTTCTGGATTAAAATGGTTTTGGGGCCTCATTTTGGGTGTGCGAGTTTGTCGTGTTGGAGAGGCTGTTGACAGGAGAATCTGGGGGTCTGACGTCTGATCGTCGGTGCTGAAAGCATGCAGTCTGCAAGTAGTCGGTGCCTTGTAGAACGCTAACACTGATTCACTGGGCATCCACAGGCATGAGGCGGTGACGGGGTGGGGTCTGCTGTCTTTTGGGAGAGGATTATACATCTAATTCTGCTGCGAGACAGATGCTGCACTTTTCTGTTTGTGTGTCTCCTGCCCGCCTGCTGCTGTGCGTGTCCTGACGTCTCCCACCTTGCCTTCACTTTCTGACCTTTGACCCCCGACACTAACCTCCCGGTCTCTGTTTCTCAGGCGGACGTGTAAAAACTTGGAAAAGGAGGTGGTTCATCCTCACAGACAACTGCCTGTATTACTTTGAGTACACCACGGTAAGTAAGTCTAACCCTGCTCTCGGCTCACAATGTCACCGTTGTGCCCAGACTGGCTTATGGCCGTTTTACACTGCCACCAAGAACTGAGTTGTGCCTCGAGCTGGCAGTTTTCCGTTGTAAATTACACAAGCCATTCCTGAGTGGTAACAGCAGTGACACGGCGGCCCTGTCTACAACCGAGCTGGTTGCATCACCACCATCTGATTCGTCGAAAAGCACCAAGTGACCGGTGGTCTGCACATAGATTATCTGAAGGAGAAGGCGTATACTCTGTGTTATTTATTATTGGTAGTATCGTACATGGCAATGTATTGATGCATTCCTGATTAACTCAGAACTTTAAGAAGCCGGTTGGAAATTTTCAAGTACTGCAGAACGGCTGAACGGAATGAATTCGTAATGCAAATTTACGCAAGTGAATGCTAATTCTAGTAGCATTTGATGCTAGTGTAAGACGGTGATTATCGCAGACTTGCTAGAGGAAATTGGCACTTAGTAAATCATGATGTACACTGTGTGAGCAGTAAATAAGCGGCTCTTCGGTTTTACGGAAGCAACCCTTCTGCGGTGGAAAACCGAAGCGAGCTGGAACCACGCTGTAACTAGTCTCTCTCTTTGGGTCCGGCTCAGTTCCTGTATGCCAGTGGAAAAGTGCCATAATAGACTAGTAGTTTGTTTTGAGGATTTTCACCCATTGAGGTCTGCCAAGCACCTTGTTGGGTGGGGTGGGGAGAGAGGCGGTGCTAGGTGCATATGGAGCCAATTTGTAGAGCAGGTCAGGGTTCCATGAGGACCCATCTGACATTCTGCTGTGACAAAGGTGACAAACGGTAAAGAGCAGTGAGTGGCGAAAGATGGAAACCTTGTGTCTCCCTTTCATCAGGACAAAGAGCCAAGAGGGATTATCCCTCTGGAGAACCTGAGCATTCGGGAGGTGGAGGACAAGAAGCCCGTAAGTCCCTCCTCCCTCTCATAGACCCACCACCCCCCATGTATTTCGCTATGTCTGACCGTGCCCCCCGGCTGTGTCTGACTGTGCCCCTTGGCTCTGTCTGCTGCAGAACTGCTTTGAGCTCTACATCTCTGACAGCAAGGACCAGGTGATCAAGGCCTGCAAGACAGAGGCCGACGGCCGGGTGGTGGAGGGCAACCACACATTCTACCGCATCTCGGCCCCCACGGCCGAGGAGAAAGACGAGTGGATCAGCAGCATCAGGTGAGCGTCAGGTGCCAGGGCCAGCTGGCGGCGTGGCGAAGGCGGGCGGCTGTCCAAGTTCTGCTGAGTGCCTCTGCATGTAGAACTTAATACTGGGTAGGAAATCGCAGTGCATGCCAACAGTTTAGGGAAGCGTGTTGTGTCACGTCAGCGTAAGTGATGCCACGTTTGCCAGCATGTGAGCTTCAGAGCTGCGTGCAGTTGTGCTGGTGTAAGGAGTCCATGACACTCTAGGAGGAAATATAGCCATAACTCCCCCCCGCTTCTGTCCTCAGGGCTGCCATCAGTAGGGACCCCTTCTATGAGATGCTGGCTGCCCGGAAGAAGAAGGTCTCGTCCATGAAGAGGCACTAGGCTGGCCTAGTAGCTGCCTTCCCCCTCCCACTCTCTGTCCCTTTCCCTTCCTCCTTTGCACTTCTGAAATTCAGCCATGTCAGTCTCAACCAGCAGGGGGCAGTAAGATGGTTGTAAGGCTGTTTTTTTTTTTTTTTTTTTTTTTTTTTTTTTTGGGGCCCCGGGGGGGGGGGGGGGGGCCGGGGGGGGGGGGGGGGGGGGGGGGGGGGGGCGGGGGTGGGGAGGCGCCGGGG
>JAODLD010000051.1:765299-779054 GCA_026781065.1 Mormyrops boulengeri
ATGGAGAGGAGAATCACCTCATCCTCAATATAGACAAGACCAAAGAAATAATAATGGACTTCAGGAAGAATCCTTCCTCTCTACAGCCTCTTGTCATCAAAGGGACTGAGGTGGAGAGGGCCGACAGCCACAGATTCCTGGGACTGCAGGTTACATCAGACCTGAGCTGGACTCTTAACAACACAGCCACAGTGAAAAAAGCCCAGCAAAGGCTTTACTTCATTAGGCTGCTCAGGAAAGCCGGCCTGAACCATCGCCCTCTCACTCAGGCCTATAGAGGACTGATAGGGAGCATCCTCACCACAGGCATCACTGTCTGGTACAGGAACACCACACAGGCAGAGAGGAAGGCTCTGCAAAGAGTCGTAAAGACTGCAGAGAGGATCACGGGGACAAAACTCCCCTCCATGGACTCTATGTACGCACAACGCTGTCGGAAAAGAGCAGAGGTAATTATCAGGGACTCACTCCATCCAGCTCACTCTCTGCTCAGACACAAAAACTGTACGTACAATCTGAGACACAGCGGAGCGGGCAGCATGATCACTCACAGAACAAGGTTCTTCAATAGCTTCTTCCCTGCCACAGTCAGACTGATGGCAAAACAAAACAAATGAACATGTAAAAGAATAACCCTACACTACCTCACTTCACGGGTCATGTGCAATTAAAATCATTATCTGTGAAATAGGATGAATGTGCAATATTCTAACTGGGCAAAAGGATAAGATGTGCAATATCTTGTTTTTTTTGATCTGCAATTTTAATTTTGAGGTGAAAAATTTGTGCAAAATAACTATAATTTGCAGTACTTATTGTATTAAAAAATTTCTTTCATACTTCTTTCTGATTAGTACTTGTATTTAAAATTTCTTTCCTTTGTGTACGTAAATAAGTGTTCTACTAACTTGACTCTGTGAGAGCTCCGCACAAGAATTCCTATGTGCCTGGAATGTTCTATCTCGTAACAACCAAAAACATAGTATAACTAAGTCAAACACCGTGTTTCTTAGTTGCCGGGTTAGCGTACTTACCGTGTTTTGCCTTTGCGGGGCACTGTAGGTCTTGAAGTTTTACTCTCCTACAGGTTTTTGCCGTGAACACAAGGGGGCAGCCCTTTACCGTAGTTCTTTGACAATTCACTTGTTAAAATGCTGCTTCTTACTGACAGTATCACGACATTTAGAACCCCGTTATTTACATCTAGAATGTAAGGTATGCTTCCTGATCCTTATTCGCTTTATTTCATTAATCGTTGTTATCGTAAAAGACTTAATTTTGCAACTGCAAAAACTTAAGCTAATAAGAATCGCAAATCAACTTCAGCTGTCAGTCACCCAACCTTTCAGGACTAAAAAATCTTGAATGTTTTTTATTGCAATTATTTCTACTTAAGTATAATTTACGCTCCTAGAAGTAGGAAAATCCCTCTTTTTGGGACCTACACGTGGGTTTTAACGGGATCTGAACGCTGCAATTAATTACACGGTATCCTTGGGAAGCTGCCCGGGTCAGACACTCTCAGTTCCCGCAAGCGAGTACAGTTAATACGTAATGGAAGTTTATAAGGGAACTGATAAGGTTTGCCTTTAAAATAGGACTGTCTGGAAAACGTCCATCAAATTGTGCTCTTTAAAGTGACCATAAAACAGTATTTAATGGTACGCATTGTGCTCATTAGTGAGGCTTCCCAGTACGTTTATATTTTTAGGGGGGGGCGTTTATGTCGCGCACATAAAAGTTAGCAATTTTAAGAGGTTTGCTCCGTCGTAGAAGTCGATAAATGACTCTTCCACGCATTTAGATATACTGTGAAAGGCAACTGATTTACAGAAATCTTTCTTCTTGGTAGTTACAACCTTGACCACAACGTGAAATAGAAGAAGTATTCTATATGTAAATAATTGCTAGGAAGCTCACTGGGGGAAGGGGGGGGGGATGTTCTCCCTTCTCAGTAAAATACAGGAACTGCCTTTAGTATTGCCGTGAAGTTGTGGAAATGCGTCAGTCTTCGCAGTAGTATTTGCTCACTGGTCTCGGGGGCAAGCCGTGAGTAACAGGAACATCATTCTGTCCTAGTCACTGTTTGTACGGTGATCCGCCTCAGAGAGAGTTCCCATAATTGCGAATAGGAACCTGACTGTGTTATCCAGTTCATCCCCACCCCAGTCAAACAAGCCCCTTGTGAGATATACTTCCCTCCTGGTTTGGTAGATAACATTAAAAAAAACAGCTGACCACTCCCTCCTTTACTATGGACTCTCATTTTGAAATCTCATGTCTTGAATGTGAGAGGGTCAGACTTCATCCCAGATTTTCCTGCGAGGCCCCGGCTTCCGCAGATGGGGGGCCACACGTGGCGGTAAAGAGAACGAGATTTAGTAGGAAGGCCACAGGTGTGGGTCGATTAACTGAGAACTGCAAACTGGCAGCGCGTCAGGGCTCCCGATGTATGGTTTGCGAGCGCAAACAAAACGCAGACAAAAAGCAGACGATAGCTCATCCTGGCCCTCACCTATTGGATTTAACTTTATGGGTAGGAGCTGCGGGTTTTAGTTCCATGGAGCTGGAATTACATTTGTGGCCTAAGAACCAGGCGATTGTAATTATGAGTAACTATGTTTAGGCTACGTATGACCGAATCAGACTGCCTCTTAGGGCCCGTGGATCCAAAAATGAACAAAAAATTTAATAAAACAGGCACCACCACGAAGACATAGTGAAGTATTTGCTTGGGATTATACCCAGTCGTTAGTAAGCGAAGAGCTTCTAATAAAAAAAAGTGAGCTCAAACAAAAATATAGTAAAGGCGTAGCGGCATTGCCTGGATGTGTCGCCACCTAGTGTCCGGCACGTGGAAGCACAGCTGGCCCAGCTTCATGTCCTGCTCCGGGACTCGTTCACGCTGCAGCCGCACTCAGCGCTGCCCGTAAAACGTAGCGCGTCCTGCAGTGACCGGCTACCACATGTGGGCCCTTAACCGCTACCTCACTGTGCGCCCCTGGAAGGGAGGTAACTTAGGCTAATTGTTGATAATATCCTTTAATCCTTTTCCTGGAAATGACAGCGAGAAGCAGCTTTATCTAATAAGTCCGGGCTCACGCACGCCACACTGCACGCATGCGCCCGCTTGAATTAACCAGAGCATAAAATTGAATTCGAAAGCTGAAGTCTGAGTTTACCATGCTCCCCCAAGTCACCAGGTCAGACGCCATTAGAAACCAACCCCACATCAGAAATATGAAATAATCTTTCCTTTTTAAGTTTGAAAATGACTGACCTGACCAAAGGACTGAAACCATTCAAATAACCACATTGGTGTAGCACCATAACAAAAGACTATGTAACTGGCAAAACTGGAGACAACAAACATCACACAGCAATTTATTGTGTTTACTTTGAAAAGCACTGTTAGAACTTTCCAGAACAATAAATCTAACTCTTCCTGTTAGGAGATTTTATGTATGTCAGTGTTGGTGTAGTAGTATTTTCCCTCATAGTCACCAGAATAAATCCCAAAACCCCCCCATGAGACAGGTTTGATTCTCTTCCCCTTTTGACTAAAAATGATATTTTTAACCCATCCCTGTGCTTCATGCAGTGATTAGTCAAAAAAAAATTTTAGCACCAAAACATGATGCCACCACTCTGGTACAACTGAGTCTGAGTGTGACCCATGACTAGATGACTAGACAATAGTGTGGGTAGGTTCTGGGTACGCCTGGATTAAGGACACCGGGGTTTGCCCCAGTACGGCGCTTATGTGAACCTGAGCGATCGCAGAAGGGCTGCTCGCAGCGAGGTGAATAAGGACACTCGGGTTGGTGTTGGCTGTCAGCATCGTTTGTCGTTTGTAAGCTGGATGCAGGTTTTGTATGACCCTAGACTGGCTGAGAGGTGTGAGGCAACAGTGCTAACCGCTTTGCCACCGCACCGCCTCCATGCATTTCAGATGAGATAAAAACAAACAAAAAAAATGCAGATAAAACTAGAAAAGGCCTGACGCGGGACAGGAAGTTCACAAGTGTGAACGCAAACAGGCATCCATCTGGCGCAAGACATGCCCCAGAGCCGCAGAGAAGCAGCACTCACACGCACTGCCCGCGGTCACCTACCAACACGACGGAAACCTACCGATGGATTATAACACAGAAATCAAAAAAATCTAATCTGTTGCAGGAAATCCTGTAGTTTTAGGAATTTGTTCATACTGGAAAAATGTAATGCAGGGGAGGAAAACAGCAGCCCATCCTGGGTGCGACCCTGGTGTGGCGGAATCGGGCCTCAGCGGGAAAAGGTGCCGCCTCGCCTGAAAGAGCCGGTAATGCAACCTGATTGCCGCGGTGTGCGGTTTAATAAATGAGCTCATTCTGTCGCCTAGAGAGCTCCCGCGACCTCAGCAGGCCAGGCCAGCGCCATCCCCGCCCCGTACGGCCGCTCTGAGGGAGCAAGGGCAGAATCTGGGTCAAGGGCAGGGTTGACCACCGTGGGGAGGGGGGCAGGGGCCGCTGCTCTGGGCTCCAGCTTACTGGCACCGGGGGGGATCAGGTTTCAGACAGTGACACGGAGTAGCTATGGTGGGCATTGGCAGACCGCTGGGGTGGGGTGGGGCACAGCCAGTGTGAGAGGAGAAACCTGCTTCTGTACATGAGAGAGAGAGGGAGAGGGAGAGAGAGCCGGGATGAATGAACGGCTCAGTCATACTGACTTCCTGTTAGGAACACCCACCCCCCCCCCCGGCTGTGCTGAGAGACGGATGAATGAGGATCACGGCAGGGCGCCACTCACTTCCAGAAACGCACAGATTAAACATTAACGAGGTGCTCCGACCCGGCCGCCAGCTCCTTTTCAGCGCCACCGAGCATCGCTTACCGCCAGCGGCGCGACATCACGCCGCTATTTCCAGCGGCCACGGCCATCTTTACCCCGCTGATGTCAGTCGCTACCCCTAACAGTTGGGTGCTCCGGCACGGACAAACTGGCAGCAAGAGGCGAGCCAATTATCGGGTCAAATCCCACAAGGGGCATCGCACTTGTACCCTCAAAATAGTGGTATGATTGCATTGAGTAAAGGCCTTGCAATTTAAATCTGTAAAATGAGGTTGATTGGCAAATGAAGTGGTTAAGGGAGCCTCTGCTGTTTTGGAAAATCCTTTAGACTAGCAGTTCCTTACCCCCAGGCGTTACTGCAGTGGACCGCGGAACACTGGGGCTTTTGGGGAGGGGTTGGGTAATTTCCAAAATGGATGGATGGACTTGACCATGACCTTTCTTATGACCCTTGTGTTCATGCATACTGATCACACATTTAAAAAAGGAAATGATTGAATTTCTTACATACGTGTTTCCTTCTGGCATGATGGGAGATGGACTGTGGAACAATTAAACTCTTATAACAGCTTATATCTCCCGCCAGCCATCCACATAATGGCCCCTTCCCCCAACCAGCCAGTGTGGTTTACAGTACCTAGAATTCAGCATTCGGTATCCGTCTTTCTTTTCAAAACATCGCTGTATAATTTCCGTCGCGATTTCGCTTTTTGCAGCCAGCTGCTGGAGTCTGGCTGCGTTTGATCTGCATTTCACAGGTGGAGATGGAGTGGCGTTCTGTCATTACCGCGCAGAACGGGACTCGCATGGCGCGTCACGCGGCGGCACCCGAAATGCCGTTGTTCTCGTTTTGACGATACATCTCCCTCTCAGCCCTTTCTGTTCCCTGTGCCGCAGCCGCCCGAGGCAATAAGCGGCCCCTGCTTTACGGGAAAAGCCATCGCCTGAAGGACACCTATCTGATGTCATCCGCATGATTCTGTTTAGTGCATACACTGGCTTCCTGCATACATCCCTTCAAAGGTCCATTGTGTGCAATTATGCAGAAATACACTCACGGGGCAGCTAGCGAGTGGCGAGGGGATGTGATGAGAGGCCGCAGTCCGTTCCAAAAGGTCACGATGATGTATCATAGACAGTTATCTGGCATGGACAGGGGTGTAATGTCACGCAGGGTCTCCACTTGGGTTGGTACTTATATTATGAAGAAATACAGGCGCCACGATAGATAGAATTTGTTGAGCTGATGGGGGGGGCGTTCCCTCAGTCAATTCTCCGGAGCTGGGGCCCGAGATTAAGTAATGAAACCCCAGAATCTGCCAGGGTGTCCATGCCTGTTTGACACCTCTGTTCATGGAACAAATGTGTACAGTTTAGTAATATTTGGCTCTCTCAGTTTACTCTCAGTATGTCCTGCTGTGTGCCCTGCGATTCCTTGGACTGGGTAAGAACCAAAGGGAAATAAAATTACTGTATATCCAGAGGTGGATACTCTGTGAATGTGACTCTTTATACTCATTTGGTTGGTTTAAACAAAACCTTGGTCTGGAATTGTACTTTCTGAACCTGAACTTTCCACCTCTGCATATAACCTAGATTATGACGTTATTATCAGAAACGGCATAAGACTTTTTTGTTGATAGTAGCAGAAGCAGGGCCACAAATACAGGCAGGACAACAGCAATTCAAGCAACAGGATATTATTAGTAGCTGCAGGAAAAGAAGTTTCTTTAAGGATATTGTGGAGGTCACTGCTGACATAACTACAGCCACAAGGGGAGCCGGCGTGACGTTTGCGGCCAATGGAAATCCTCTTTGGAACGTGCGTCAGAGCCTTTCTCAGACGCGGATATGGAGCCACTTCGGGTGCTGGCTGCCCGAGAGCACAGGACGTGATTCTCCCTGTTTATTCCTCCTCTGCCACCTTGCCAACCGGGGCGGCCACAATCGGGCACCCAGAGTCACCGCAGCGCCGCCATCCTGTCCGCTTCTGGAGGAAATGCCAGTCAAGCGAAGACGGCCTCGTTCTTCAAGACACCCAGAAGCAGAAGGTCGCCAAAGCCCGGTTATCATGTTTTCTTCTCAAACTCGTGCCTTTTTGGATAAGGTTCACATCGTGAAACGCTCTCTGAGGCACTGGAGTACATACGCTGTCAGAAAAATGGGTACAAACAATATTAATGTACCCCAATGGCACAAAAATGTTCCTCAGGGTATATTTCAGTACCTTATAGGGGTCATTTATCTACAGCTAGTGTACAACTGGTAGACCCTTGAGGATACAGCCCCAGTGACAAGTAATTATACCCTCAAAGGTACAAATTCATACTTCTTGGTACTTGAACCCTTCTCATCAACCTCACCTGCAGCAGATATCTCTAGGACTTTGCACTTCACCCAAAAGGTCCAGAGCCCTGGTGCGGTGTTAGTCCCTCGCACTGTCACCCTGTTTGTACACATGGGTTGGTTTCATGAGGGCTGTGATGAGTCATTTTCAGTTCCTTTTAATTTGTTAGAATTTGTGCACCGACCGTGTAAATACCAAAATACACTATAGATTTCACAGAATCAGCCCTATATTTCACGCACATTAGATGTGTCTTATGAGCCATATGATTATTATCGCTGCGGCTGCTACACTGGGATTTGACCCAGCAACCATTTGGTTACCATGTCCCAGCATTAGCCACCAAGCTAGGCCAGGAGGCAGGAGCACCACGTCTGCCCCTCCTCTTTGGTCACTTGTCTTATCTGAAGAGCTTCAGAGATGGAGCCTGGGTGTGACACGAAGCAGAGACGGGCTGTCACAGCAGCACTGTGCCGCTTACTCCCCATCGACGGAAAACATCCAGCATCGGCTTTGGAAAGTAACGCGGCACTGAGGTTTCACCTGATCGCTTGAAAACCAGCCTGGCAGAGAGGATGGAGAAAACAGAGCTGTGGAATCGGGGCATTTAGGCCTGGAGTTGCTCACCGTTCGTCCAGCGCTGTAACGCTCACGCCTGAGTGACACACGCTATCTCTCATCAGTCGACCCCGGCTGTCAGTGAAGTGTGTTGTGCAGAGGTGGAAAGTTCAGGTCCAAAAGGTACAAATCCAGACCAAGATTTTGTTTCAATCAACCGGTTGAGTTCTCTGTGACTCCTACTCTTTATATTCAACAAGTTGGTTGAAACAAAATCTTGGTCTGGATTTCTACTTTCTGGACTTGAACTTTCCACCTCTGGTGTTGTGAGGATCAGTGCAGCCTCACCCCTGCCCCCCTTCTCTGGCCACACAGACCATTTCTGAGCACAGAAATGCGTCGGGGTTGGGGGGGAGGATGGCTTCTAACTACAGACAATGCAGTCTTTCCAGCAACTACATTATGAGTCCAGCAAGTTCTGCTTTGCCTGCATCAAAAGAATACTTTGTTTCCCATAGAATCCCACATAATCCCTCCCCTTCCTAGCTGGCAGCCATTAGTAATGAGTGTTCATTCCAAAACAAAGATATGTACTTTTCTCCCCCCTCTAGAAGGCAGCAAAGGCCTGAAAGTCCGGTCCGGACTCTGCCGGTGAGCCGTGGACCCGGGCTTCACTGGACATTGCCCAGACTTTGCACTGGTGTCCTGCAGTTTTCACTGGCATGTCAATCATCCCACTGATGCAGCAGGGAAGAACGCCGATGATTCAACAGCTGGGAGAGAAACGGGGCGGGTGGCAGACGGGGTGGAAAGGACACCTACCACCGAACTGCAATTCTCGGCGCGGCCTTCCTCTTTCTGAGGGGGGGGGGGCTTTTTTTGTTTTATGTGGCCCTGTCCAGAATTCTCCACCTTCAGTTCCCTAAAACAAAAAGCATGCAGAGAAAACCATCTGTGCTCTTCAGAAGAAACCATAGCTTATCAGAAGGCAAGAGGAATTCGTCAGTAGCGACCCCCCCACCCCCGGCCAACTCATTCTGCAAAATAAGTCTTATCCAACATTAGCTGGCGGCATCCAACCACATGAAAACACAGATACTCCCCCATGCAATGCCCCCCCCCGAAGCTTTGTCCGATGTTCCCCCATGCAGTCATGTCTAGGCGTGCTTCAGCAACCCCCCCCCCACACACACAGCTGCATGCAGGCCAGCTGGGACCTGAATCGTCCCTCCTGGAGAGACACTGAGCGGTGGGAGAGGGGGAGCCTGACTTTGGTCTCGTCATGAAGGTGGAGAACATGTATCATGACTGAAACGGAGTGCAATAAACAGAGGCGTCCATTCTCCACACGCGTCACACTGGGGCTATACTGTCCACGTTTGCTTGGAGTGACGTTGAGGGATGCACAACACGCAGCCTCACCGGCCCTGTTCTAAAGGCTGCACAAACGCGGCTTGGGATCAGAACGATTTGTACAAACGCTTAAATATGTTCTAACTGAAACTTTTAAATCCTGCCCATAAATCCTGAGTCAGCAAACAGAACCTTAAGGTTCTGATGGACGTATTTTTGTCCTCTGTGTGTGCCTTACAAATTAGGGAGTTTTGCTTATATCTAGCACTATCTGTAAGGAGAAGTTAACACTGTAAATGCATACATACCCCAGATCAAATATGTATTTTTTTTAGAGATCTGTTTTTTTTTTTTTAATTACGGGCTTCGGAGGAATTTTTTAAAAAGATCTCCTAAGTATTTTCCCTGGGACTTGGTACTGATGAGTGATACACTGTAAGAGGAAGGAGGGCAAACCTTGACTACCAGTTCTTATTCCTGATCATTCGGTCATCCATTCATTGGAAACGATAAGGCGGAACTATTGTGTAACTGAATTGCCCAATGACATCTGCTGGTTGGCCGATTTCAAACAATTACCTTTAGTAATTACCTTAAATAGGCGGCTTTTAATTAATTTGTAATCCTTTTAATAATAATACAAAACATTAATAGGACCCAACGGAACATGAACCACTATAAAGTATAAACTACTTTACCCTGTGAATTTAAAATGTTCCTTTTTTGTGGATTTAATTTGTTGAATATCTAATGATTCTCTAATAATGTCAATCGCAATCACACATTTCGAAAGGATATTTAGACGGGACCTTTAGCTCACGGCGAGATAGCAGTTCTCGTATTTTTCATGTGATTGTTATGTGGATTTTCAGCGTGATTGTGTTAGAAAGAAAAACAAAAAGTTCGACGTAACACATGAAACGGATCTATCGATAAGATACTGCGCTTTTGGGTGAGTAATGCAGCATTACGTGTTTGGTTTTAGAGCAAAACACACAACGCCCAAAACGAAGACGTTTTCAACACTACCGACGAGCATTCCCCGTATAATGAAAAAAAGCCAGGAGGTGGCGTGCCCGAGTAACACACCGAAAAGCTTATTTCCTAAATGCATGTTTTGAGATAATATATCATGAGCTTTAATATTTTTTATCATAAAGAATATCTAAATGCAATGCGAAACTTAATTAATGTTTTTGTTTTGCCATTTGATATACGAGAAACAAAAAACAAGTCACTATTCCCCTTCCACGACTACCAGGAATGGTCTCCTAAAGGAAGAAAGACAGAGGGGGGGAAAAATCACGATTGTTTCTAGGCGTGTGCATGCATGTGAGTGTGTGTTCATAAAACCCGATTACACTGCCGTTACCAGAAGCGGTGTTAGTGAAGTCGTATGTTACTGGAAAAGCAGCGAGGGCGGAGCTCCGATGCGTATAAATACGGCGGTGGCAAAGGGCGCTGGGACTTTAACAGACGCTGCTCGCAAGCGGCGGCTGACTTTGGGATTACAGCATTAATTAAACACGCTGAAATCGCACTGATTAGAGGAAAGCAACGAGGAAAAACAGCGAGCCGCACACGACCTCAAGGTAATTGTCTACTCTTGATCGGAATACTAGTTATTTTTGGCTGCTTGGTGACTGAAAAGAGACGAAATGCGAGCTGAATTTGATTTCGCAGGACTTGTACAAAGGGCTAAGATATTGCATTTTTTTTTGTCAGTGGACTAGTGTCTGATCTGCGATATGGTTCCCCGAACTGGGTTAAATAATAATAATAGGGGTCAGTTTGCTGAAAAGTAGATTTCTCAGGAAGGCTGTCCGCTTATCAGTGACTGTCATATACTGAAAATGACTTGGAGTTAAAGATGCTTTCTTTAACTGTTAATCTGTAACGCAGACGGGATATTTTTGAACTAGCTTTTTTTTTTTAATTTAATGAGCTGGCTGTGAAAGTCCCAAGCGATAGCTTAGTTTTCCAGTGACTGTTGCTAAACTTCAGCATCTGTGACACGGTGACTTCGGTGTGTGAATAATCAGATATGTTTGAGGGAAAATGCTTTTTTCACACCTCTCAAAACAGTCAGTTTTTTTCCTCCCATTTGTATTTTCTTGAATTCTTTTTTTAAAAAAAAAAAACAAAAGGCGGCCAAGTCTTTTCCTGCCCTGAAGTGAGCTGACATCTGAAGCTAATTTTTCTCTCTCTTTCTTTCCAGTGTTCTCTCCAGCTGACTCAGATCCTAGCGAAAGTGTTCCAGATGTGCTGACGGGAAACGCTGCTCGAGAACCTTTACCTGCCTTGTCTAGGGTGTTTAGCCCCTGTTGTCGGACCTGTGCCAACTCTTTGCCAGCCTGCTCAGGTGTGCACCCAGCGCCATGGTAACCCAAAGTAAGTTTGAGCCCATGATGTCCAGCACCCTGCTCGATGCCGGTGCCAGGCTTGACCCCCACCACTACAGGACCTTTACCTCCGAGCTGCAGTACCAGCTGGTCATCGGCGCCGTTTGCAAGCTACAGGAAAGTGGCTTCTACTGGGGAGCCATAAGTGGCAAGGACGCCAACAGTCTGCTCAGCAAGGAGCCTGTGGGCACCTTCCTGGTGCGGGACAGTTCGGACCGACGCCACTTCTTCGCCCTGAGCATCAAGACCGCGTCTGGCCCGAAGAACCTGCGTATCCAATGTGATGGCAACTCCTTCTTCCTGCAAGCAGACCCGAAGGGCTCATCCACGGCACCACGCTTCAACTGCGTGCTCAAGCTAGTGCATCACTACATGCCTGCCAAGGTGGCGGGCAGCAAGGGGGGGACGTGTGGCGTCTACTTCATCCACACGGGCGGTGAGAAGATCCCCCTGGAACTTCTGCGGCCCCTCTCCTCCAGCATGTCCAGCCTGCAGCACCTGTGCCGCAAGGCTGTCAACGGCCACCTGGACATCTCTGACAAGACGGACCTGCTACCCACACAAGTCAAGGATTTCCTCGAGAAATATGACTCCTCCATCTAATCTTCCTGATCTGCCCTCAGTAAGTCCTCCGGACTGCTGTTCTATCCAGGTGGTTCTCAGGATCTGATTGGTCGGTCCTGGGCGATGGGCTTACCGTTGGGGCCCAAAGCTGGCTGTCTCGTCCCCGTGGGCCTGAGACGACCGGAGCCATGAGGCGATGGGGGAGGGGCAGACGGAGGCTGACTGGGTACGGCTGGTGACGAATAGCACCCCCGAGGCATCCTTGGGAGCAGCCGGTCCTGCGGTGTATTAAGTTGGATACTGCTGCTAATCCCTCGGGTGTGAAAAGCGACAATCTCCACCCTTTGACGTTTTGGGTTTGCTGGTGTTCCGGGCAAGAAATGCCGACATTCCCGTATGCCATGACTGCTTCCGCCGTTTCTTGCCAAGAAAGGGGAGGACTCGAATACTGGGCGAGGGCGATACCTGCGGGTCCGCTTGTCCCCAGCTGGTTGGCAATGGTCAACTGGGAACTTGACACTCGTGGGACGTGCTTCCCGGCCGCAGTGCCAGGAAACTGCCACATGGCTAAAACATGTGACTGGGCTGCCTTCTGCCAACATGCAGCCAGTAACGCATGAGCATGTACTGTGGGGAATCACACACCCTGAAGTGGAAAGCAGTATCCCTCTTCACAGCGGTTTAAAAGGCTGCTCATTCGTGCCAAGAGCCTGTGTTTTAGATGTGCGGATTGAAGTGACTTTTTTCCAAGATCTGACTTGATGGGTGCGCTCTGTGGCCCCACGTGGTCCAGATTCAGAAATGAAGGCCACTCTGGTACTGTACGGACCTTTTGAAGATGTCTCCAGGATAAGGCAGACCTGTTTATCTTCCCCCCCCAGTGAGTGATAGGTCTGCTCCTCGAGTAGGACTCCTGACCTGGCTTTTATGGAACATCTCCAGATAGGAGAGATCTGTCCTCAGAAGGGCCAAATGTTATTCCGTCTTTTATAAAGATGTACCAACTATGTTCAACTGTGGGGCCAGCTGACTGGCATTTTACACATGTGAAGATATGAAAGAAACAAAATGAAAACTTTGCACATTATTTATAATTATGACGTTTTCAGTAATTTATATTAAAGACCTATTTTTTACTAAGTGAAAACCATGTCTGGTGTGGTTTGTGTGCCAAGTTGAGATCCTTTAACATAAGTTGACAAGGTGATTTTAAAATGAAAACTGTGTAACATTTCTATTCCTCCCTTTACCTAAGAAAAGAACTGAAATTTCCAAACCCTGCCTCTCGTTTGGCCTGATTTCAGGTTCATAAAGCATTTGCTCCATGTTACCATCCAGGTCTTCAGGTCATGCACATGTTTAGGAATCGATACCTCATTAACAGTCATACCAATGTGCACTTTGATTGCCCTCGGGGGGGGGGGGGGGTGGGAATTGTGGAGCAACTACAGTAACCTTAAGGTCTTCCCCCAAAATTCTTTTTGTAAAGAAATTCTAGATGCTTGCATGCAAAATACAAGCAACCCAAACCTAATCTGTGTTGCACAAATCCCTAATTGTATGTGTCTGTCTGTGAATTCTGTAATAACCTTTCAATTATACGTGTGAATCCCCCAAGAACGTGTGTGTGTGTGTGTGTGTGTGTGTGTGTGTGTGTGTGTGTGTGTGTGTGTGAATTCCCCAGGAGCCTTTAATTAAATC
>JAODLD010000051.1:785066-797524 GCA_026781065.1 Mormyrops boulengeri
GGTGGGCAGGGGGCTAAGTGTACCGGTTGCCCAATTAGGCCACAGTGAGACTGTGGGCATAACTAGCTTTTGGCTGCGTTGACAGAATCGCTGGGACATTCTCAGCTTACATCTTCAATCCATCATTAAGATCAGCAGTCACATCATCTAGTCACATCATCTGCAGACTCAGAGTCATTCCTCTCTATCTAATCCAGCTCTCTTATGTCTTTCTGGCACAAAGGAGAATAAGTAACTTTTCCCTGGAACACAGAGTGCTGGAGTGCTATGTTCCTGTCTTTGAGAAACGCCCCTTCAAATTACCTGTCATCAGCCTGGAAGTACAGATTAAACACAAAGCTTGTCTTTCAGCAGCTCTTGTGTGAAACTCAGACTCGTTTAAGTCAGTTTATTACAGCCTGTTATTGTGAATTCCAGAATCTCACAATAAGCTGCAAATGTGCTTCTATTACACTTTTTTCCCTCTCATTTCCTTGTTTGAGAAGCTACGTGTGACCGGCTCTGGCAGCTCTGGACTACAAGCCCCCGTTTCTGTAATGCTTAATCAAACGAATACACAGTGGGCGATTTTTCGAAAGTCACCAGACACGGGGTTTGGGGGCGGGTGGGGACGAAACTGACAAAATAGTGGAATGTCAGATAGTGAAGGTCAGTCTCTTGACAGGATGCATATGGACTGTTTGCAAATGATGGACACAGTCATTTACACTCTATAAAGTCACCTCTCAGTTCTCAGCCTCAGTACTAAGGATGTTTCATTTCAAAGTGCACGGAGAACTGCATCTTTGTTCCTTCACATTGTTCTATAAATGACATACACATTAATACAGACAATGCTTGAATGCCCAAAGATCCTGTTCCAGTAACTGCCAGGACTTGCGCAGAAATGTCACGGTGGGGCATTTTAGTCAATGCGGTGTTACAAGCACGGTATGCAGTTTATTAACATTTAAAACATGTATCCACTATTTTGGTTACTTGTTTTCTTTTGTGCAACATTTATGAGTCATCGGTTTAAAACCTGTAATCAAATAGGCCTAGTTAATTTCAAGCGTAAGGGCGATTTATAATTCTAAATAAGTGTATGCTCTTCAGAACATTTAGGTGATTTTTATCTTTAACTTCCTTATTTTGATTTCCAAACAGCCCGCTTGGTTTCTTTTCCCCTATTCAGAATTAGATTTTATCTTGGTTTGTTGGAATAAAAGTATTCCAAAACAGTAGAGCTGCAATTAGTTATTTAAGAGTTGCTAGACCGATGAATGGAAACTTTGTGTTACGTTGAAGATAGTCTCACAGGTTATGCAGGCTAACGCATAAGAATGTTAAGCATGCTGTTTCTCTGGAACGGCGACCTGAAGTCGTACTAGCAGCAGTTCTGGACTCCTGCGAGATTCCTTCTGGATATGGCTGCGCTAACTTTTCGGAAGATGACGCAACGGCGATTTGTGGGAAGGAGCGTCCCTCCGAATATCATATGATGCACGTGTCCTTCTCGTGTTGCCTCCATCTCTCCATTTCAATGATGTCCTTGTTTGTCTAAATAAAGCTGGTTGCAAGGACTGGTTGTTTACAGTTCAGGCAAACAAGCGAGTTTAATTGGTTGCCTTTTTTTAGAAGTTAACTGGAAGTAAATTTCGGGCATTGAACATTTCCCAGCTGATGCGTGAGGACTGGACAATCCAGTAACTATGAAGGGCGACGTGCATGTTAAAAATTCAGCAATCATGGGGAAAATGAGTTAAGCGTAAAAGTGACAGGGAAAAAAAATATGGTGCTTCCCGTAATAGCGATGACTTGTGACAATAGGTGTCCTCCCAGTAGTGCTGGCATACTGGACTATTCATCCATTCCCGGTAATGTGAAAAGACGCTTCATCACTGCCGATGATGTGACAGTAAGGAATGTGCAGTAAACCAAATTAACAGTATTAAAATCTTCAGCTATCTAATACTCAGCCCTCCTCCAATGAGGCATCCTTGGCAAATCTGCTTTACCAGAATAGCACCCCCCCACACACACACACACGCACACACACACACACACACACCAGTATTTCACATCTCTGGGTCTATGACTGTAGCGTATTTCCCAAGCACAAGCAGGGATTCTAATTCGTAATATGGTGATGGATTCAGCGCATTTAAAGCGGTGTAGCACTAATTCCATATCCGCTCCAGACTGAGCATTAACGTCATACAACCTACGTGTAGTAAATCGGTACTATAACAAGTAGTTTAATCCTTCGGATTCTATAAACCCAGCTATATGCTCTCGGAGAGCCTGGAGTTTACGATACACAATAATCCTTACCCATTCAGTTCTCCATTAACAAACAAGGTGGTACTATTTGAGAGTCGTGCCTCGAATCCCTGCCAGTTACTCATACTATACAAATTTCATTCGTTGCACATTTATTTCGCTTCCAGTAGCCTATATTGGAGGATTCTGATCTATAGCGAAAGAGTGATTGCCAAGGAACAGTTCATAGTACGGCCAAAAACATACAGAAAGCTTTTCTGTCTTCGTACTATGGATAATAACTAATTGTTGGCTGGAAATAAAAATTAAAGGTAGATAAATAGCTAGGCAACTGGAAGATTAATAAAGCAAAACATAGATAAGTCCATATAATTCCTTTTGGCAAAACGAAACAGCTCTACTATATTTACTCCGCATGAAAACACATGGCTACCATAGAAACTCCCCAGCACTACGCTAGCAGCTGCGCACGCAATTACGTCACAGCATGTCGCAACGCTAGAGGCGTACTGTCTCCATAGAAACGAAGCAGTACTCAAACCCTGACTGGTTTCCTAGCAGCAGTACAGTCTTCGATATTGCAATATAAACACGCGTAACGAGAAGTCACGTGGAGGTTTAAATTGTGCGTTTTGGGAAACACATTCTTGCAAATCATACTACTTTGATAATTTTTCAAATATTTATGGACGAGTGGGAAATTGTTGCGACAGGATATAACGAAAAAAAAAAACTCTTGGCGGTCGAACTTCGGATCAGAGTGACTCCTCTGTGGGAGATTATTATTGTTCTCAAAACACTTTTACTGGCACAAAAGAAATTAATATATCGCCTTCCGGCAGAAAACATAACACTTCCACATGCAGATTATGAGAAATAAAAGATGTCGGTATTATTCCTGGCTCGCGTTTTAACGGCTTGTCACGTTATAACGACTACATATTAAATGTGAAGGATCGTGTGGCGTAATCTTCATTTCGAATCTTCATAGCGCAATATGACCATGTTCTAACGAAATCTTTCGTTTTTTCCTGGACATTCCGGAAATTAACGTTTGTAATATTTACAAGCAACAGAGAGAACCATACCAAGACCAGCCGGAAAATGACCCCAGATGTCTACCCATGTTGAGTTCCAACGTAATACACTCCAACAGATTTCTACACACTCACACAGTCCCCAAAACACATAGTATAGACTCACCATCATGAAAACCACTAGTTCGCTAGTCTAGAAGTAACTAAGATTATCCTTTAATATACTAAGTATCTAGTACACGGCCCTGCATGGTGAGCATGGGGCAAAATGCAGAGAACATCCTGGATAGGAAGCTGGTTTATCACAATTAAGGAGAACACACATTCAGACAAACACACCCAGTTTGGGCAAAAAAGACACAACATCCTCAAAACTGCATGTTTTTAAATGATGGAGGAAACCCACAGAAACACAGAGAGAACATCAAACCATACGGAGCCTGCAGGCTACAGCGTTACCACAGAACTGCCAAGCTGCCCATAATGGCGGACTTTTCCAAATAACTTCTGAGCTGGTTTTCTCCCAGCGGACAGGGAACATTCCCAGAATTTTAGCTATGTAACATTGTGTAGAGGTGTCCTCAAAGCTGACAGAGAACATTCCTACTGTAATGCTGATCTATACAGAGTCTGTTCTCCTCTGGAATACAAATATGAGTAATTTTGCAGGTTAGCTTAGGAATAAGTAAGTAATTAAGTAAGTACAATTTATTTATGAAGCACCTCTCACAGTCAAGAGGTCACAAAGTACCATACAAACATAACGTGCCATCAAAACAAAACACAAGGAAAATGTAAAAAAGAACAACTACAAATAATAGTAACAATAAAAACAGAATGCAAGGCTGCTCAGGCAGGTCAAGAAAACAAGTACACATCAATTATTTGTTTTTATTTTTATTTGTTTTTTCTACAGACAAGGTTGTGGAATGTTTTTTTCTTTATTGTTGTTTTCTTGACTTTGACTTTGTCCTTTGCATAAGGGCGCCTTCTGAACCTGCGAGCGAACTTCACCACTGTTGACTCTGGATTATGAAACGGTCCACTGTCAACTCACTGGCCTGCTGGCTCCGTATCCATAGGGACAGCTGTGCTGTTTCCAAAGACTGCCATGAGTAAAATTTGTATGGATAAACTGGAATAGGATTTTTCTTTCTTGCTCATTCTACCCTTGGCCTTCAGAGCTTGGGAGAGAGTGATGGGGCAGGATGGGAAAACTGTGAGTGTGAAAGTCCCAGACAGGACTGGTCATGCTTGCTGGGGTTTGCTTATACTGGTACTATGGTGCGTGATGGCTGCTTGCGTAACCATGGAGATACCCGAGCTGAGTCATTAGATCCTGAGGGCTAGTTCAATAAAAACTGGAGTCTGACATGCAATTTTTTTTATTAGCCAACAGGCTAGCGCTCATTTTTATTGTACTGGGCCTGTGTATATAAGAATTTACGTTTGTATATAAGAATTTACGTTTGTATATAAGAACTGTACGCTATTCATTGGCTTCCATTATTGGCTCTATTAGCGGTCCAGTAATTTTCAGTTGGTCACATTTAGAGGTTTACATAAGGGACAAGACAATAAAAAAAGAAATCTAGAATGTCTTAGATGATTAAAAAAAAGTAATATTTTGTCGTACGGGGAAACAAAACAAATAGGTGATGATCCTCGTAGTCTGCACAAAGTCTGAGGTACATGTCTAAAGTAAAATGGGCAATGGTTCTAACATGCATGTGGAGAAAGATCTGCGCAGCTACGCAGCTTGCACTGGGTTTGCACGCTGATTCTCTGGAAGCCCACGGTATAGGAAACCATTCAGAGTTGTTGCACAATCTGCAATACCATCAGATCAGGAGGTGCTAGACAGGCCTGGTCTGATACCTTAAATATGTGTGTGCCAATCACCTTCAGTGGAAAGTCAGCCCCAATTCACATATTAGATTGTCAGTTTCCTACTAAACAGTGTTGCTGCGAATTAACACCTGATTGGTGTTATTAAATCAAGACCCGCTTAGTAACTCACTAGTTGCATGGTGTCCTTATACCTGTAGGGTTGTGTGGAGTTTCACTGGAATCCCCCATTTCCATCAGTTCCGCTGGGCGTCAGCATCTCCTGTCAAGGTCTGAAGACACGGCTGATGTGGATCGAAATCTCTAACAGCCCGTAGTGTACGATCTTATATCACAACTCCATCGTGTGTGTCTGCGTGTGCGCTCGCACCCTGTGAGGGCCTGACTTCCTGCCCGGCGTGACCCCAGCCTCATGCTTGAGTTTTCGGCTGACAGAAATCCCATGCCCACTGTGCTCTTACAGGAAAAGGAAATTTCAGTTAGATGATGAAGTTAGGTCAATCCTCCGGTTCCCCTGAGTAGCAAATTGATCGGTCCTGTGACCTGGTCATCGCGTGCCTTACGGTCAGTGCCACATGTCCTTGCCCCGGCCGGCTGATTGGCTCTCAGTGTCACTTCTCTCTGGAGAGTGTCACCTGTATCCCTTTTGCTTTTCTCTTGACACTTTACACATATCTTGTGCAGCTTGGATTATGATTTCATCTGTGAACTTAAAAGAGAGGAAGCCATGGGGGTATTAGCTGTTAGCCCTAAATGTCTTATTTTTATGGTAATGGTTTAATGGCAATGTAGGTTCTGACATTGGAAGGCTTTGAGTAGGTGGAATCAGAGCAGCATTACCCAGTTTAAGAATGGACCCACTACCTATTCACATGTATGACATCACACCCCATCAGCCATGCTAAGCACTGTAATGATTGCCCCGATAGATTTCTCAACACCAAGAATGTATTTCCTGGATACTGTACTATTGACAGAATCCTGCTCAACTGAGTAATGTACAATTTGTGCAACAGCCATTGTGAAAATCCAATATTACGACTGACTAAACCTGTGAGAATTTTATCTGCATGCCCATCTATTGTAATGTGGTTCTGTCTCTGCAATTGCATGTTTATGTGGTCTACACTGTTTATGTGTGACAGAAAGCTTGTGCCTGATTGTGAGGGGGCCTCCAGGAAGGTCTTTGCTGTCAGAAACAGTCCATTCAAGGAGTACAGGCCTGTGTGGAGAACTAGTACAGCAAGGCACACTGGAAAGGTGGAAAGTTCAGGTCGAGAGAGTACAAATCCAGACTAAGGTTTTTGGCATTTTTCCAGTGGCACACAGGAACCAAGCCGTACCCAAGCCCTACTTCAAAGAGAGACCAGTTACAGCTGGAGTAGGTTTTCCAGTGCAGAAGGGTTGGCTCAGTAAAGCCGTTGCTGGGTTTGGAGAGCGACAGCGACGTAAAACACACTGTACATCATGATTTACTATGGGGTAATTTCCGCTAGCAAGTCTGTGAGAATTGTCGTCTTATTTTAGCATCAAACGCTACTAGAATTAGCATTCGCTTGTGTAAATTTGCATTAGGAATCCATTCCATTCAACTGTTGCACAGCACTTTTTTTGTACTGTAGGAGGTTGAAAATTTTTAAGTTCCGAGTTATCGGGAATGCGTTGCTATGTGCGACGCTACTTTGTAATGGAAAACTATCAGTTCGCGGTATGGGTTGAGTGCGGCCCAGTTTCTGGTGGCAGTGGAAAAGCGCCGTTTGTTTCAAACAACCAGTTGAGTATTCTGCTGGTTGTTTGAAACGAAACCTTGGTCTGAATTTTTACTTTTTGGACGTGAACTCTCCACCTCTGGCTGACAGGCAGATGGTATGGGAAGTGGAATCTGACCTGGCTCTACCATTTCAAGGGCCTTTACTTGGGAGAAAATTGATGATTGTTTCACTTCCTCCACAGCACAGGTAGTTTGGCACCCCTAGCGAACTGCCCATCCTGCCTGTATGTGGACTCTGGCCTTGGGGACTATCTGAAATCTATGGTTACAGGAGCAAGATCTTGCGATTCGCAGAATTTCTTAGCAAAGTGTCAGTAAACATTTACCCCATGGCATTGTCCATTTCCTGATAACGTTAAATGCAATTTTTTGACAGGGTGGAGCAACTGCCTGACTAATGACCCACCACATGCTTTGAAATGTCTTTATTTTTGAAAAAACAAAGAACATTTCTCAAGTGGTTTTGTCACACGCGTGCTTCCTGTAAGCGGTGAGTAATTGTTTGCTCAGAAACACCTTGTGCTGCTTCTTGCCCTGCAACGGTGTATCTGTCAGACTGAGGAGGCCATGGGGTACAGACCTCACTGCCGCGTGTTTAGGATTTGTGGTTTGACCCGCAGCATGTGTGTTCACCTAGACATGTTGAACATTCATTAGGATAATACTGTGACATAATATTAGACAAAGCTGAGGTATTACAAGAATCCCAACCTTTTTACAAGGGAAACACAAAAGCAGGCTTCACATCACCAAAGTGGTACTCAGAATGTGTTTTTTTGTTTTCCGTCTGGGAAATGTGGGTGTAGTTGTGAGCGTACTGGGATAGGTGGGCTTGCTAATTAATTTATAATAAACATTCCTGCCAGCATTAGTATTGCTTATAAAGATAGATTTGTGTGAAACTTGATAAATATGATGTGTAAAGTCCAGTTAGAACTGTGTGGTTTAGATTTCTCTGGTCCCCACAAAGATCTGTGAATCAAAAAACTAAAAATGCCAAAAGTCTCGTATTTAGTTTGGTTACTTATGGTTAAGGTTAGGGCTGGGTCGGGGTTATGGTTGTCATGTAGGGAGTAAGGTTTTCCCCATAGAAATTAATGGAGTCCACAAAGATATAATTACAAACCTGTGTGTGTCTGCGTCTATATGTTTTTGTGATTATTAGATTGTGTGGACAGTCCCCAAAAAGATATGAATACAAATGTGTGTCTGTATGTCTGTGTGCTTACGTGTGTGTGTGTGTGGTCCAGGTATTCCTTACCTTATGGGGACCAAATGTCCCCACAACGTGATGAATACCCGTTTTTTTACCTTATGGGGACCAGTTTATCCACAAGGAAAAATTCAATTTTTATAAAAATCTATGACTGAAATGAAAAAACTAAAAAATGCAAAAACTCTTGTATGTTGTTTGGTTACTTATGGTTATGGTTAGGGCTGGGTAGGGGTTAAGGTTAGCATTAGCATTTTTACCATAGAAATGAATGAGCGGTCCCCAAAAAGATATGATTACACAACTCTGTGTGTGTGTGTGTGTGTCTGTGTGTGTGTGTGTGTGTGTGTGTGTGTGTGTGTGTGTGAGTGTATGCGTGCGACAGGGGTGGGGAAGTCCTCTCTGATCGCCGTCAGTCTCTGCTTTTCAAGGAACTGCCGTCTCTCAGAAGTGTGACTCATGAGAGGCGTTAGGAAACCAAGCAGATGTTGACAACAATCGGCTGTGACCCAGAGTCTGAATCAGCTGATACCCTGTTCACTCTCTCACTCTCTCACTCTCCCTCTCTCTCTCCCAGCTCCATTTACAGGTATTTCATTCACCGTCTTTCCCCAAGTACATTTACGGTCGTAGGTTTTGACTCATGCTACAGAGCAGCTGTAATCAGCACACTGCGAGCTTCTATCAGGTTATTCACGCATTCCTGCTTCACAGCCTTCACCATCAGTATACCTACGGCAACATGTTCTTTCATGATGCATCCTAACAGCTGTTATTAATATAAAACAATTTGATCCTCATTTTCATAAGGCCTTCAGTATTGCCCCATGACGCTTTTGCCCCTGAAATTTCTGCCAGTTACCGTGGTGAAATGAAGCAACAGCACAGCTCTGTTCCAAAGCCGGGGGAGAACTAAGACGAATCAGAAAGGAGCGAGATGGAGAACATGCTGCGTCTTCTCCTACACGACTCCGTCACTGTCTTGGAATGCGAGCACTCTCCGTGTATTTAGGGTATTAGAATGCACCTCCCTGCGTGCTGGTGTTTACACTGGAGAGCCCTGCTCCAGCGTCAAAGTCACCCGCTTACCGGAATGGGGGCCAATTCCATTAGGCTGGGGGCAGTGGAGTAGAATGAGAGCATGCGCCGCAGATGTGAGCCTTATGTGTACCTTTTAAGACAAGAGGAGTTTTTCAACCCCCTGCCCCCCTCCATTCAGGCATTGCTGATGAGTGGTCCATATATTACAGCAAAAAAAAGGACACAACATTTAGGGGTCCAAACAGTCTGCTGGATTCTTACTGTTTTTTACATTACTGTTGTTAAATTATAGAGCTCTCCCCATTGCATGGTTGTTTTCCAGGTACTCTGGCTTCCTTCCATAGTCCAAAAACATGTAGTTCACATTTTCGCTTCAGCAGTCCATGTTTTTGCTACCAATTACTGGGAGGGACCAAAAACGTGTACTGTCTGTGGGTGGTTCTACATTGCCTGTGGTGTGTGAGTGCCTTTATGTGGCCTGCGATGGACTGGCATCCCACGGCCACCTTGTGTTCCCTGGAACCTAGCATGCAATAAACAGTCAGAAGTGGCATTAATGCATAAATGAACATTATTCAGCAAGTGTTTCAGCACCAGCGAGAATAAACGCCGCTGAGACCGGCACAAAGAAAGAGATGCCGCCCGCGTGAGAGGCACAGCGAAGAGCGTCCGTGATGAAATGTGTTTAGCGTTACGGCCATTTCCTCTTCTGTTCCCTCGAATCCCAAACCAGAGCACGGATAAAAGACACTTCCCCTTTTCCGAAGGCTCCGGCCCAAAGCCTCGGTCACTTCCAAAAACCAGATGTTTTCTTTGTGTGAAATCTGGCCCCTGAGATGCTCAGTGAGTTGTGGAGAGATTTAATTATTTTTTTTTTAATCAGACAAGGCAAAAACAAACAAACGCCTATACCAAGTGGCCATCTTCAACGAACTGGCAATGAAAATCGGCATTAATTTTCATCACTCAGCCCCCCAGTGCTCAGTACATACACCATACACCAGACTAGCTTTGTCATGTTCAGTGACACAGATGCTCCTCCCTCCAGTCCCCATTGGCTGTGTGATACAGTATATGTATGGCCAACAAGTACTCCTAGATGAGCCGCTGAACTTGCTATAATCTACAAACAGCGTAGCAGTGGGAGGGGGGACAGAGGGGGGCCTGGGTGGCATGATTCCGCTGGCGGGGGGGGGGCATTTTCGGTTAAGCTGGCAGGCAGATGCTCACGAACATGTTTAGTGACCCCCAGGCTATTTTAGTTGCCAGAGGCCCCCCCCAACTGACGCAGAGCAATGACAAAATGGTAAAAGTTATTGACCAGGGGGGCTTATTAGGCCCCTTTTTAGAGGAGACCCCTGCACTTCAGCCCAGGAAAGCCCATGCATTAGAGTGCTCCTCTGAGGAGAGTTCATTAATCACATGACGCCCTGGCCTGGAGGGGAGGGTGAATGTTTTCTGCTGACTGGGATATTTTTGCCTGCAGACCTGATGACCTGGTGTTGGGGGGTGTGAGTGTTTTTCTGCTTCTGCTCTCTCGGTATTGGCAGTGCTGTGGGTTTCCCGTCTTGGGCTGTTGGTGATTTCGGTCCTCGGGAACGCGGTCGTTTGCCCGGCAGGGTGGTGGAGGAAGGAGTTTTCAGAAGCCTGTCAGCATTTCCATTGTTTTGAGATTCATTGTGGGAACACCGTGCTGTAGCACAGGCCACCTCCCTTGTTGGCATTGGCAACCAGGGTGATGTCACATGCAACTTTATGAAGTTTTATGGGCATGCCTAAGGAGACGTCTGTACAAAGGCAAAACTTGCATGAGAAGCTAAATTGATTTTCACCTCATGCTTTGCAGTTTGAAAGAGATGCAAAAAATTCAGCATGGGATACAACGTTGCCCTCTGATGGGAGGGTATTAAGGGGCATTGCAGCGAAACTCCCCTTTGGTTTGTGGATGGAAACTCTAGCCAACCCTCTGCAGAATGACTGCTGGGAAGCCCCCCCCCCATCCCACTGCTTTGTCACTGCAGGTGTGCCTTCTGTTATTACTGTACCCACGGAAATGTGTGAGGGGGCATTGCATGTGCCTGGCCACGAGACCACTGCATGTGTGTGTGCGTGTGTGTGTGGAGGGGGGGGTGCACAGTCATATCAGTGTGCAGTGTGGGCTGCAGTCAGCCATAATGCTCTACTTCAGCTCCGCAAGGGCCTCATTGATGTGTACGGAGACCCGCCTCTGGAATTTCATGTCACGTGGCATTTATTTCATAGATGATTCTGTCCAAAGCGACACGCAAGCAAGCAAGCAGAGAAATCAACCAGTTCCTGGAGCCATTGGGGGTTAAGGACCTTGCTCAAGGGCCCATCACTGATATCACTCTGCCAGCCTTGGGACTTGAACCAATGACCTACCGCAGGCTGTCTGATGGCGAGTCCTGACCCGTACTATATGTATTGCTTCGTTAAGCCCTGTTTATTTGTCCGTGGTTGTGGGTGAGTTCTGTGTGCATGGGGATGCCTGAGTGTCTATACGAGGTACATATTAATGTGCTCCAAGGTGAGCTGTCCCCTCGAGGTTATATCATTCTGACTCAAACCGTGTCTTTTCAGTAGTTGGGCTTTCTAGACACTGGAGGCGGATTTTCCTGCTAAAAGAAAAAAAAAGTATAAAAGAAAAAACAAAAAAACAAAAATAGCTACAAGCCACCCACTATTCTGTGGGGACCTGCTGACTGACAAAGGCCTAACGAATACTGCATAAACTGTGGGTGTTCGTTTGGGCGTTTCTCTCAAACAGCCCCTCGCTGAACACGTGGGATGCTAATTTCTCATCACTGCGAGTAGCGGTTGGCATGCACGCGCGGCGGAAACAGGAGGTTGAGGTTCACGCCAGTGGCACTGTAGCCTACTAGCTGCTAGTTAAAGCCTCGTTTACAGGTGCTCATATCACTGAGCGTATGTCAGCTTTGGGCCAGATACTGTGTCCAAGCCAAATAGAAGATTTCTCACTAATTAACTGCGGATTGGTGGTATATCATCGATACCCTAACTTATTGTACTACAGGCAGGGCAGTGCAGGTATTACAACACAAAATACTATAGGAACAACAGAATTATAACTCAGACACTGAAATTTGGGTATGATAATATAGTACATTATAAACACTAGAGTATAGATATCATTATACCTTTCTGGTGTTTCCCTTTCCTTTAGCGTGTTATATCCTCCTGAGACCCAAGGAAAAAAAGTGTCTTTCAATTTCAGGTTATTTGTGATTTTCTATGTCTTTGGAGG
>JAODLD010000051.1:806302-845543 GCA_026781065.1 Mormyrops boulengeri
CCCACCTCCATTAACTGGCGAACGGCAAGCGCTCCAAAGCACGGCACACGACCGCGCATTATCGGCCATGACCTCATCTCGGGTTTTAGTGCAGACTCGCCAGAGCAGTCAGCCGCTGTGGACAGTCTGGCGGCCGTCTCGCCTCCCCCCCACCCCACCCTCGTACGGGACCCTCGTATTATTTTATGACTCAATGCCTGTGGTCACTTATTTTCTTTAATTTTTTGCAGGCCACTGTACCTCCCGCTGAGCTCTCCCCGGCCACCGCTGGGGCTAAATGAGCCGATTCACGCCCAACACACTGTTCCCACGTGAGCGAGTTCCCTTGAATCCATGACTGATCCCAAGAGACTGAGGATTATAGCAGTTCATTTCCCTAGTGCCTGAGGTCGTGGCTGCTCCTCCTCAGCCTTAGTGATGCTGAGTAATGCGTTTTTCTTTCCCGGTCGTTATTCTGACCTCTCCTTTCATGCTGCTATCCTGGTGTCACCACCCATTTCCCATGAAACCGTTCCAGTGCCAGCTCATCACATCCTCAGCTTCTCCATGTTCCTGACTGATGTCCCCCCAACAGAAAAGCCCCTCCCTTTTCACAAGCAAATACAAACGCACAGTTCCCGCACGGTGCTGATTAACCCTGTGATTCAGCACCTAGGCCTGATAACATGTATGATAACAAATTCATGAGATTGCTTTTCGTAACCCGCCTTTGTAGTCAAAGGCAGGGGTCAGTGCTGACCTGGATGTCCAACATTACGGTGGGTGCTGGGTGCAATGCATTAAGGCACTGACAAATGCTTACCGTAACGCTTGGCTTGAGTTCTGTCTGGGGTGCCAACATAAATTCTCCTCTCCGCCCCCTCGCCATCAACAATGGGGTGTGAGTGACACCCTAGTGGGGGGAGAGCTGGCAGGGGCCACGGGCGTGAGCTCATGCCTGCCGAATGCCAGTCCCGGTGAGGCCCACGTGGTGAACAAGCCCTCTGAAGGTATGCTGGCGTCTGGGCCATGATCCTCCACCTGGTCGGGGGCAGATGCATGGTTCAAGGAGGACCAAGTGTGCAGACATACTGTCCAGTGAGGATGCTGGCAGTGCGATGAGGTCACCACCCCTGAGCCACTCACAGCTGCAGTGTTTACATGCAAGCCAAAGATCCCATGAGAATCACCCCATGAGAACTGGACATATGTAGCATGGGCTTCCAAAAAGTTTCCCTCGTCCTCTGGGGTTAAGAGACACAAAGGATACATTTTGTCTCTAAGTATGGACATCCTGTGTCTCCCACACGAGAGCCAGATGGCTATCTTTCCTGTCATTCAGCTGCTCCAAAAAACATGAAAACACTTTTTGAGACAATGGGGAAACTTGTGCAGGATTGAGTAGAGACACAATGGGCCTGTTTGAGATGACCTTCACAAACGCTGGACTGCATTGTCCTTCTTTGGGTAGCAGTGCGCTCCCAAACAGATGGAAATTGCAGTTACAGGTCTCGTAGGAGTCACACATGCAATATGGAGCTCAGCTCCTCAAAGAGCATTGATGGGGACAAGGAATTTAAGAGCAAATTGGAATTTTGCTCTTAAATAGTTAAACAGTTGTGATAGCAGGAAGCAAGACCCACCTGCAGTACACAGGATACACAGAGTCGGTTTGGCGTACCTGGGCAAAATCTGAGGATTGGGGATGGTAACAATTGGCAAATGGGCAGGAGGGGGTGTACCGGGGGAGGGGAGGGCACCCTTCAGACAGATAATTGCCCATCTTGCCCTTGTTAGGACTGATGTTACATACGTGGTATTTAGGTCCATGACGTAGGAGTATGTCTGCCCTCGGAGTCCATGCATGCTTTCAGCGGTGAGGCACGGTGATATCATACCTATAATTGTTGCTATATGTCTCCGTAACATCCCCCCTGGCTGACGAACGTGTACATGCTCTGCACCGACTTGCATGTCTCGTGTGGGTAATTTAAAGCAGGCACGCCACGGACGACCGTACTGCCTCTGACACCTCTGCGCATCACTAACGTCCTCTCTGTCAATCATGGGCCTTTGCCACGCCCACTGTGGCATTCAGCTTGTGTCAGCCTCTAGTGGGCGGAAAGGCTAAGTGCAGTGAAAGGCTGTAAAAAGAGCAAAGTCCCAAGAAATGGACTTTTGAGGTTGCGTAAGCCTCAGGCCATGGAACTCTGTCCCTTAATTAACCTCACCTCTCAGTGACCTGCTAACAAGACACCAAAGCATTGAACTTCATAGCCAAGGTGACTGACCTCAGCACAGGTACATACCTGCTTATCTAAAGCAACTTACAGTAGAGGGATGGGTCACAACTCATGCATGCTCCCTGGGATTTGAACCCATAACCGTTGCATTGCTTGCACTATGTGCCACTTGTTGAGCTACAGGAGTTGACATGGGTATGCAAGCTGAGTTGCATGTCTACATACGTGCAACAGCCCATTCGGTGTCTGTGATCAGCATTATTCATGCATGTTGACTGTGGAGCACTTTCAAAAAACACCTAGAAAAGGAGACTTTTTAGTTTATAGTGCAGTAGACAGTTATTAATACAATTTTACTCTTCTTCTTGTTAACCTTTATGTAAGACAATACTATGTAGCTTAATTCGGAGAGACGCACATGTTTGGACTCTTTGGCTACAGCATTCTGTCTTAACTATCTAATTGGAGGTTTAGCTTGAATAGTTTTGACTTTATAATTACATTTAAGGACTGCAGCTGTTTGGCCGTTTGTGTTGAATGTACTGCCTATGGTGCAGTGTTTTTAAAAATCCAGTGCTTTATACACCATTACTAAGAGCGCAGAAGAATACTGGCACTCATCCCGCTCCACAGAGACCATCTTCCTCGCGAAGTCGTAATTTTTCTACTGCCTGGTTTTCCTGGATCCTGTCAAGACAGTACAGGAAACCTGTGTGCTATTAAGTGAATTTGGCGTTCTGAGGAAAGCCAAATTCTTGAGCAACTGGGATTTTTGTCATTTCAAGAATCACTGTGTTGCTTCACATATTTCTCAAATTTCCAAGAGTCCGAGATGTGCCCACAAGACACTGCGTGTGTTACGCCTGCATTTCCCAAGCGGTGCAGCAGCATTAATCTTAGCCGTACGACCATAACCGCCTCGAGAAAAAAGTAAAAAGTATTCCTGAAGCTTCGGGGGGGGGCACGCTGCTCAAAAACTTTCATTCAGCTGTTGTTGTATACTGTTTGCATGTATATGCTGGTATTCAAATGATGAAAATAAAAGAAGATGACGAAAATAAACAAAAAGATAAGCAAGTTAAGCTGTTTTCAAAAAACTGGGTGGAATCGGGGACGCTTGCAGTCCGTATGTATTTCAAGGGCTGGGGATCATTTTCAGTCTCAAACAATGAGCCCTTTCACCGAGCTACTCGCGACACGCCGCAGCATTTCTTTGTACTAAAGCGACATCTAGTGGTAAAGAAGAGTTTCTGAGTGTCACTATCAGCTTCTTTCTACGGAATGTTTATGTCGACTCCACTGTGAATACCGAGAATGTAGATCATGTACATAAAACGGGCATATTTTCATTACTGACCCACAAATACCGTTTATAACATATAGAATCATAATATTAATCCGTATTATATATCTAGAAATATATCAGGGCTGCCAACTTCGGTCAGCTGGCTGGCGTGAGATATTCAATTCGAGACAAGTCTGCGCACGCATTTACATGTATGCAACAGATTTATTACCCTTTAAAACTCTGTAGGGTTTGCAAACTACCCCCAACGCTTTTGATGTCGCCAATTTAAGTTCATAATGGAATAATATAGATTTCTTGCGTGCGCGTGAGAGTCTGAAACGGTGTCACGCCAGATGCGCGAGAGCTGGCGACCCTGATATATACAAATCTCATTACGTGTCATTTTGCTTAAATTTTTAAACAAGTTAGAAGATATCGACGATGCCATATCGATTAAAACTGCCTTGCATTGTGAACCAATTGAAGTACACTAGATGATTGTCGAGTGCAATGATCCAAAGTCCATGGACAGTAGTAATAGCTCTCGTGCCGTGATGCGTGACCGGGAGTCGGGAACACGGAGATGCAATCCGTTACCGTCACCTGTTTCTTGTGTCTCCAGAAGTCGCGATGTCTTTGAAAAGCCTTACCGTTTCTGCTTTCGGTCTGTTGCAGTCTATTAAACGTGGTGCAAAGCATGTTGGGAATCGTGTCAGGTTTTACTATGGTGAGCCTGCAGACCATGGCCTGGGCGCCGCCACTCCGGTTCGGACTGTGGACCTCCGAAGTGACACGATCACCAAGCCCGGAGCAGCAATGCGCAAAGCCATGGGCGAAGCAGAAGTTGGAGACGATGTTTTTGGAGAGGACCCGTCTGTAAACGGTTGGGGGAAGGTTACTGTTGTTAATCTGATCTAGTTAGCTGGTGTTATGACCACTGTACTTGTCAGAATATATCTTATTCTGTCAGAAATACTGTAACAAACTGTGCAAAATTATGCACACAGGTATTTGCATTAAAAAAACAACACTGACCGTTGCATTCACATCCTGCCCAATATATTCGATTAGTTAAGCAATAAGTTGAGTATTTGTTTAACTGAACTTCTGAGTCAGTCACACAATCTGGACGCTACTCCTGCTTCTCATGTGCGTTTTCCAACAGAACTGCAAAAGCAAGCCTCGGAGATGTTTGGCATGGAGGCGGCCCTGTTCGTGCCCTCGGGGACCATGAGTAACCTTATTGCAGGTAGCGTAAATAAATCACATTTCAGTGGGAAAGTCTTTTGATCAGATGACGGACTACCGCGCGTCTTCCTCTGTTTCAGTCATGGTGCATTGCAAAGAAAGGGGAGACGAGATGATTGTGGGAGATCTGTCACACATGCACGTCTATGAGCAGGGTGGGAGTGCACAGGTACGGATAGAGTAGTGCTGCTAGGAAAGCAGAAGTTGAGTCTGGTAATTACATTGTTGTGACTGTTTTGTGATGATGATGGCGCTAGTCAGTAAATCGTTAATGTCCTTGGGCTGTATTTTTCTCACTTCCTTATCTGCTCCGTGGTTGAATCAGGAACTCTGGAATTTCTCGCAACATGAGAATTTTTTAAAGAAAAATAGCAAGTATTTATGGCAGGAATTTTGGAGGGTGTGGTAATATATAAACAATATGATGTATTTTTGCTACAAAATCTTTAAGGAACCGAGAATGAAGTTACATGAAGTTGGATATTTGGAATTTCAGTTCTGGTTTTTACGTACTGGGATAGTATGCGAGCCTCCCCTGTGACACTATGCAGGTCGTCCATCCACCCACCTGTCTGTCTCTAATTAGCTGGCTGGCGTTCACTCCACCATGGTAGCCAACCTGCCCGACGGCACCTTCGACTTGGCAGAGGTGGAGGCCAAAATCCGGCAGGGCTACCCAGACGCCCACTATCCTCGCTCCCGCTTGGTGTGTGTGGAGAACACGCACAACATCCAGGGCGGCCGTGTGCTCCCTCTCACCTTTCTCCAGGAGGTGCGGCCCCTTTGGTCTAACATCAAACCTTTGTACACAGAAATGTGTGTAGCTACACAGGCAGCCTGAATGCTAAAGCACACAGAACAGCCACTGGGTTGTGGTGAGGGAGGAGAAAGGCTACAGATCATCTTGTTCATTAGCTAGAGGATTGTGAGAATTATCTAGTCATTTTATCCCACGAAGGTGAGGGCAGTGTCCCCTGCACATCTGCTACTGCGTTCCATTTCAAGTTGGAATTTCCAAATTCCTAGTCAGAAATTTAATCTGGAACTCCCCCTGAAGTCGAAATTCCGACTGAGAAAGTTGGAGGAATCTACACAACCCCGACCTCAGAATTCAAGATGGTGGCACCCTTTATCAACAGAAGTGAAATCTATAGTTATATAGTTTAGTAGCACTTATGTCGTATGTGGTTCTACATGCAGACTGTTCACCTTCTATCTGTGTGCATGTTGCTACAGTGTTTTTTATGCACAAAATACTGCATCATGCATTGAACCTGGTTCGACTTTTGGTACTGGAACGCGGTTAACTCGGGTCATCCGCAGTTCCAACTGATGACCCTTAAGGTAAACTGAACACAGCCTGAAACCCAAACAATACAGTGCCTCTACTGCCCCCAGTGGCGGTTGGACAACATTACGTTTAGAATCACCCATGGATCACAGAAATCTGTTTACGAACAGGAGCTCTTGAAGTATGTGTACATTTGTGCTTGCACTGACCTTCCCGCAACTGTGTATGTGTGTGTGTCCACAGCTGCGCTCACTGGCAGACCGCTATGATCTGAAAATGCACATGGACGGAGCCCGGCTGATGAACGCAGCGGTGGCGCTGGGCGTGGCCCCTTCTGTCATCCTGCAGCACTGCCACACCGTCAGCGTCTGCCTGTCCAAGGTGGGACCTGAACCAAACTTCTGTCTCTCTCTCTCTCTCTCTCTCTCTCACACACACACACACACTCTCCAGAACCAAGAAAAGAGCCGTCACCGTGACCTCTTTCTCTCCCATATCAGTCCATTTCCATTAGCACGAGACATGTGTTGATTGTACACTGCAAGTCCCACATCAGTACCACATGTGGCATTTTGGATGTGCATGTATCCAGTTGTCACTTAATAATTAGTAATATTCCCCACTTGTGCACACCCTTCACACCCCGGTGACAGTGACACTCTGCATATGCTCGTGGCATTCACCCCCCAACATGCGTGCATTTGGACGCGGGGTTGGATTTTAATGCTTAGCTGGCGGATGGCAGCTCGTGGGCCACGGGGAGGCCTGAAGTCGATGTTTGAAATCCATCCTTGTGGCTTCGCAGTAAGGGCAGCTGTCTGAATGCTTGGTGCTCTCTGGCTTTGCGGCCGACTGGGAGGTCGCCATTAATCTCAGCCCCATGGATGTGAGTGGGCAGCAAAGGGCTGTGGGCCTCTTTCAGACACCTCGCTCAGAAGTTACGTCAGAGCCGAAGGAATAAAAACTAATGCAGGCAGTCCCCAGGTTACGAAGAAGATCCGTCTGATCTGTCCAAGTTAAATTTATGGATAAATATTACATCATAATATTTATTATACAATATGAGAGGGTTGGCCATGTCATTTGTAAACGCCATGTGCATCCAAAATTGAGTACTGGGCGTCCCCAAGTTATGAACGAGATTGATTGCCTAAGTTTCTCTTTAAGTTGAATTTGTAGGCAAGTCGGAAAAATAATACTACAGTGCATAATAGTAATAATTATAGAGTAACAATAAAAGTAACTACCTGCTGTACTGTACTGTACCTCAAGTCGCCGAACTACTGAAGCTGAAGCTGTGACAATCATGAAGTTTTCATGTCACAAAATAGTGTGTATGTTCGTTATTATGGACCATTATATTTAATGTCAATTATTAATATAACATATATATGGCAGATATATGGCAGTATGTCTAAGTACAAGAAGTCCACAAGTCGGACGTTCTTAACCTGGGGACTGCTTGTATATCGCCATTTTGTCACCAGCATGCTTGGCTTATCGGCGGACGGTCGCGCAGGCGCAGTGAGCGGTGTGGCAGCACAGATTTTTGAGTCTGTAGCCGACTAATTAGTCTGTTTGCTGCTGTGTGTGAGTGGACCTATACGTCCATGTTTGTGTCGTGCAGGGCCTCGGCGCACCAGTGGGCACTGTACTGGCTGGCCCGCGGGAGTTTGTGCAGAGGGCGGTGCGTGCTCGCAAAGCCCTGGGCGGGGGGATGCGTCAGGCGGGCATCCTGGCCGCCGCGGGCAGGCTGGCCCTGACGGACATGGTGGGCCGATTGCAGGAGGATCACCAGCGGACCAGGAGCTTTGCAGAAGGTAACACGCCCCCTCCATAGTCTAGACTCCATTCGCCAGTCCTGGAGGCGGTGTGTTATGAGTTATGGTACCAAAAGTCATTGACAGGAAATTAAATAGTACCAGAGCTCCACTCCCTATTATAGCAGGATGGATGAAAAACCTCATGGATCCATCATTGATGTCCACTGCCTGGCTGTGGTTTTGCTAAGGGAGCTGAGAGCCGTTGGCCGCTTGCTGGTCCTGAGGTGAGTTCTCAACTAACCTCCCCCCCCACTTCCAGCACTGATGCAGTGCAACCCACCCCTCTACCAAGTGGACATGGCTGCCGTGGAGACCAACATCCTGCGCTTCTACCTGCGTGCGCCGAGCCTGAGCCCAGCGGAGTTCTGCGAGCATGCGGCCAGCGTGTGCGACGACGAGGTCCGGGCGCTGGGCCAGGGCGTGCGGCTGCTCATGTTCCCACATGCTGGGGGCTCCATCCGGGCCGTCTGGCACCTGGGCGTCACCGATGACGACACCCAGGCTGCCATCGCGAAGATGGGCTTCCTGGCTCGGCGGTACGCATGGGCGGCCGATCGGATCCAGTGAGGCGCGACGGGGAGGACCCGGCCAATCATAACATTACCCAGAGTGGATGCACTTAGCTGAATTATTCCAAACAATAAGGTGATCAGAGCTCCTTGGAGAGAATCCTGGGATGCCGTCTGAAGGATGCTGCGTCCTCAGTCGCGCATTCATCTCTTCTGGTTAATCATTAAAATGAAAAATCAGTGAAAAGGTTTATGTCAGATGGGCTGTACTTTGGCGTCTCGAGTGCCCTTCAACATTTTAATCATTATCTTTTATGTAGCTGCAGCGCCCCAAACACTGCGATATAAAACCCAAAGGAGGAGGAATTTCAGTTGAATGACGCCTGGTTGAGTTAAAGGGTAATCAGTACAGCCCCTTGGAGTGAGCGTGGTTGGGGGGGGGCAGGCACAATTTGATAATTTAAATACAATGATATGTTTATTGGTGGAATGAATTAAATATTGTGAGGGACACGTTCCCCGATTCCTATGCCCTTGTCCATACTTTGTTAGAGCAGCCTTCGGAAGCTTTGAAGAGAGGTGGAGGTGAAGTTTCATGGCAGCTGGAGGATGGAACAGGACCTGCATCACCCAGGTCCTTATGATGCCAGATCTGGAGACTGTCACTGTGTTGTCAGTTGCTGTGCTTCCATTGGTCTGAGATGATCACGTGCAGCTGTGCAGCTCCTCTTGCACTGTCTCTCTCTCCAGCACTGTGACCCATGTTCCTCTGCACTCCTTGGTGTGGAGCCTGCTTCCTACCACCTAGGGCTCTAAGGCTTTTCACAAACCCCAAAGCATTCTGGGAACAATTCACATTAATTAGATTCAAAAATGAAAGTACAAGTAGAGAACACCAAATTAGTAAATTAAGGGACATAGTTCCTAAGTAAAAACATGCGTGACCTCCGGAAACATCCGGAACACCGAGAAGTTCTGCCTTGTTCTAACTGGAAAGTAAAATGATCTTTGACACACAAGACAGTAGCCGAAGAACTCAGTGAATTTTGGGCAGATTTAGTTTATGGTACTGTTTTAAGCTCGAGAGACTTCAAGGAGAAAAAAAAAATACATTACAGGTTCTATATCAAACCACAAGGATTTCAAGATGGATTTTCTCCTTTCTTCTGCAATAACGTGAAATTCATATTATAGGGAGGAGAAAACAGTTTGATACCATGTGACGGCAGCTTATGTATGACAGCATATTGGTGCCACTAAGACAAATATACAATTCGCCCGGTGTCTTGAAAATGCTCTTGTTATAAGTTGATATGAAATGTTCTCATTAAAACAAGAAAGGTTTTGTGCTTGAACGACATAATTACCCGGTTAAAACAAGAAATAACATAAGACTCTCATTAAAACGAGAAACTGAACGATTTAGTTAAAATCACAAACGTTTCTCGTAACATAGCGGATATGTTACGAGAAGAAGGTCAAAGGAAAAGGGAAAATGTAAACTGATGACTCATTTATATGGATTGTTTTATTTAATGCTGTGGATGAGAGTGAAATTCTGCTGCTATTGAGCTCAGTAGATGGTATAATCTTAAGTGTGCGTACACTAAGAAGTTCGAAAAGCCTGGGATTGTACAGAAGAATCAGTCGGACCTCTTAGAGATAACATTTCTCAATGCCCGGCCCTAGTTAATCCAGTGGACCGAAAATGCCTGAATCGTGAAGGATGACTTGTGAAATGGATTAAAACGTGAAATGGATCTCGTTATGACAATTTTTTTCTCGTTATAATGAGAAACTCTGCAAATTTTCTTTTTGTCCTGGCAGCAATACACTGCCCTACGTCAGTGCTGTACCGTCATCAGTAAGATGAGGGAAACATTAATTTTGCACAGCGCTTGGAAAGCCAAGTGGGGCGTGAGTCCTTGGTTTTAAGTTCTTGCTCTTCACAGTACAAAATGACTTTCGAATATAGCCACACAATTTATGACCAGTAAGGCTTGTAAGTAAATTGAAAATTCAGAGACTCTTGGCATTTTAGATTAGTCAGCCACACTGGCTCTAAATCTTATTCGAGTTGCTTTTCTTATTCAGGGATCTGAGAGAGGATTAAAGAGTGTATGAATGGTCTGAGCTCCGGCAGAGCGCTGCCGTTTGGTTATACTGCAATGGTGCACCCTGTGGATGTGTCACTTACTGGGTGAAACAGCTGCTTGTTAAATAGGCAGGGAAATGAGGAAGCATGAGTCTCGTGCACAGACAGCAGCAGGCATCTGGGATCTTCTCACTGCAAAAACACTACAGTGATTTACAGAACATATTTCAAAGGTTAAATCACATGTAGCTAAGTGTAAATGTCAGTTTTCACAGACACTATAAAAGACGACTGGTATGAGGTGAGGTGTGAAGATTGACTCTAGGGACTCTATCAGTCTGGTCTAATTAACATTTCAGTCACATTTCCTAGATCCACAATAATGATTGCCGAGAGTGGTGGTAATTTGTAATGAATATTTTATATAAATATTAATTTTCTTCTCTCTAATGTTCATTCATTTTCCTCTCTATGCCTAGTCATCATGAGGTGTTCGTGTGTCGTCATGAGCAGCTCTGTGGAGAGGTGTGAGGTTGGCGGCGGGGCGAGCAGAGATGGAGTCTGTAGGTGGAGACAAAACCGAGCTGGAACTCTAGATTGGCGAGTCGGCAGTAGAGGCGGCTTCGAGACGGGCTTCCAGAAGGACCACCCTGGCAGCCAGCAGGAGAAGAAGACCTGTAGAGACCTCCAGGCCAAAGGAGAGCCAGGCCACAGCCAGGGACCAGCCAAAGGACACATGCACTTGTGCCAACAGCAGTGCCCCAAACTGGTTTTCAATCTCCTCCAGGGCTTTCTGTGAATAGCTGATGTAGAGGCTCACACCAGAGAGGGTCAGGATGCCTGTGGGAAACGCACAATGGCCAGGCCGTGAGGAGCTCGTTATCAGTCACACGCTAGCGTGCCCAGGCTTGGCAAAACAAGAGATGGCTCCTTTTGCTCCTAGACCTTGTCAGTTCTACATACCGGTGTGAAAAAAGCAAAAAAGATACTGCATGTGAGGGCCGCTCACAAATACTGTCATGATGGCTTGTATTCAAAGATATATCCAATCAGTAGTCAGCACAGTGTTTATGCTGCCAGCTATAGGAGCATTAGGAAGCTGATTGGAACAGAACTTACTGCTTCACTGGCTGGGCAACTAGTCTTAAACGAATGCTACACTTGCACATGTTCTAGACCTTTGACCACTTCATCCCTCGCAGCAAAAAACAAACAAGCAACCAGTGGAACAAGAAAGTGGCTGTTGAAGGACTGCATTTAATGAGCAAGAAAGTTCACAAAGCCAACTGCAGAGGTGGATAGTTCAGGTTCAGTAAGAACATAAATGTATAAACGAGAGGAGGCCATTCAGTCCATCAAGCTCGTTTGGGGAGAACTTGACTAATAGCTCAGAGTTGTTAAAATCTTATCTAGCTCTGATTTAAAGGAACCCAGGGTTTTAGCTTGCACTACACTAACAGGAAGACTATTCCATACTCTAACTACACGCTGTGTAAAGAAGTGCTTCCTCAAATTCATTTTAAAAGGTACTCCCGCTAATTTCTGCCTATGGCCACAAGGTCTAGTATTTAAACCAATACTGAATATTGATATTGAGTCACAGTCACAGAGTGCTTAATCGGTTGGTTGAAACAAAATCTTGGTCTGGATTTTTACTTTCTGAAACGGAATTATCCAACTATGGCCGACTTACACCCCAAAGTACATAGTAGTACCATCTCTTTATTACGGGCAGCCCATAGGTTAAGAATGTCCGATTTACGGACAACTCGCACTTATGAATCGATTGACAATAAGCCTGTTTTGTAAAAATTTCGGTTAAATACAGTCGTTCGTAATAACGAACACGTACTACTTTGTGACGCTCATGAAAACATTGCATGGCATCAGCGGTTCACCAGCTCGAGGGACAGTATAGTATGTAGTTTTATTATTAATGTATAATTATTATTATGTACTGTATCATTTTTCTGACTTGCCTACAAATTCAACTTAAAGACAAACTTAGGGAACAAATCTTGCTCATCATTTGGGGACGGCCTGTTCTTATTCACCATGTGAACCAAAAATTAAAACGACACAGTCAACCCACTCATACTGGCAATACAAAGCAGTCAAAAGACCCGAGGAGCCATTTTTTGGAATTCTAGATCAATCAAAATATTTTGAGCTTCCAAAAAGTAGCTTTCAAAAGCTGTGATGCAAGGAGAAAATCATTATTTGAAAGGGTTTCTCTGCCTGTTTTTCCAGCTTATTACGGCTCTTTCACCTTTGTCCTCAGTTCTTCGACTCATCCGTGCTGATACGGCAGCTGCCTGTCTTAGAAATAGATAACCAAGGACAAGCCAACCACGTAGGTGGAGCCTGAAGAAAGACCTCCAAAGTCTCATGGCCCACAGGTCACATGTCTGTATACAGTGCCAGTACAAGGCCCTTGTCAGAAGTGGAACCTAAAACAAGCTTCATACTCCTTGTGTGTTAAAGAGTGTTTAACCCAAGGATCTCATCTTCACACATTCAGCTGACACCCAACAGTGAAAGGGCGACTTAATGCAGCCCACGCTATGCACCAAAGGTACCGTGTCACGCTGTTCCATGTTCACTCTCAAGACAGCCCCCCTCCGTTGTCAACCTTCAACTCGGTGCCTGGAACAAGCATGAGAAAATCGTGTTTTCTGTGCTGAAAGCAGCCTGTGACCTCATTGTCTTCTGAAATTGTGTCAGGCCCATTGTTGTAATGACTGATGCTGGCATAAAAGGTTCGGCAGCAACTAAACCAAGCAGGGAGTAAATGATGTCTGGATGTCACTGTGAGTAAAAAAGAAAAAAAAGGAGTGTTGGATTTTTTTTATCGTCATCTAATTCAGCTCTGACCTTTCTTGTCTTCTTGCACATGAAGGACTGTATGTTTCTGGATTTGTATTTCTTGCAGTCTATCTGCATCTTGGTCCAATCTTCGTGGTCATAGGTGGGGGGTCAACTGTGACCCCAAGTGCCATTTTTGCGATTGGATTCCTGGCTTTGCATTTCTTTGCAAACCAAGCCAAGTGGTCAACCTGTCTAAGGGGCTACTTGCCAAAGGTTTGCCGCAATTTAATGAAATTTTAAGCATATCATTGGTACGATAGTTAATTCCGGGGCTGCTTATTGAAGAACCAGGTAGTGGATCTCTGCAAAGCTACATACTGTGGTTCCAGGTTTTTTCATTCAACACTGTTAAGTCATATTGAAAACTCTGCAACCTTCCAGTGTAGAAAACTGTGTCTTTTCGTGTCGAATTGAATAGCAAGCCCATTTGAAGTGTTTTGTTTGCCGGCTCTTTGTTGAGGACCACTGGAGAGCGTTAGCAGTTTCAGCACCTGGGCTTAAATCCTTAGTTAGCTTGGATCCGCAGAGATGTCTGTGTCCATTTATGGAGTCGGTCATCTCTTTTATCGAATGTCGACTTAACCTTTCATCTCAGAGCCGAAAAAGCGTTTAAGCAGAGGCAGGAGAATCGAGACAGGCATGACCATCACCAGGCGATCACTTACTGCAGATGAGGAAGTAGGAGGAGGTGCCGGAGAGAAGGGTGGGACTGCGAGCCAGGGAACTGACCAAGCCAAAGACCCAACCACACACCAGCAGCACCAGGCTGAGGGGTAACAGGATGACGATCACCCTGTGCATGTCTGCAGGGGGCGACAGAGTGTAAGCCTGTGTGAGGGACCTGCATGCTATCATGATGACCATCAGCATTGAAATGAGCTGTTGTTCGTTATTAATTTCATACACAGGTTAGCAACGCTAAAATCTTTAATGTACAGTCGGACGTTCTGAGAAATATGCCGTGAAGTGATTTTGTCATTGTGTGAACATCTTAGAGTGTCTCAGGACTAGTCCATGCCCTACCCAGCCCTTTTTTTGATACATCTGTCAATTCCCTGTTTGGTCAGCTGGTGTCACTGGTCAACCCATTCCGTTTTCCCGTTTTTTCCCGTAGTTAGCGCCTTAATGTGGTTCCTTGTCCCCTAGGCCACGATATAGCTTCATGGGGTGAGTGAATGGCTGTGTGATATGATTCCCTTTTGTTGTTTGTAATGCTTATTGTTTATGTTTCTTTATTTTCTTGATCTATGTATTTGTGTTATGGTTCCTTCTTGTTCCCTGTTTTTAGTAATGTTCAGTTACCCCTGTTTTCTGGTCTCCCTTGCCGTTTTGATCCTCCATCTGTTGATTGCTCTCACCTTTGTTTGTGTTCCTAGTAACTGTTACTGCTCAAACCTGTCTCTTGTTGAAGCATGTGTTAAGTGTATTTAAGTGTCTGTCCCTACTCTGTTCCCCAATCGGTCATTACGTGCTTCTAGCTGTTGTTGCCCCGTGTTTGCAGCTGTCCTGCTATGGTTGTTCCTCTGCTGCTCCCTGCCTTAGTTCTTAGTTGTTTACCTGCTTTGTTCTTGACCTCTCGCGGTCCATTTTGCTTTGTGTGTTCTCTCTTTTTTTGAGTAATTAAATTCTCTTTTTGTGAGCCACTACGTGGATCATTCATCCTTCACTACATCCATTCGTAACAAGAGTATACTTAAACAAAATTAGATGGTATAACCTACTACACAATTAGATGACAGCAAACTTTTTATAAGCAGAAATAGTACACTCTAAAATAAAAGGTACAGTACAGTAAATACATAAACCAGCAATTTGGTTGTTTATTATCATGCACTGTACATAACTATGTGCTATACTTTATTTTTTATTACAGCTTTATACATATTCTCAAAAGTATTTACATTCACATTTATATCAGATATAAATTATATAAATGTGAACTATGTGCTATACTTTTATACGGATGTCAGGGCAGTAGGCCTGTTTACACCAGCATCACCACAAACACAAGTAATGCATTTTGCTAAGATGTTACAACGGGCACATCATCACTAGGTGACGGGAATTTTTCCATTACAGTATAATGTTATGGGATCACAGTCGTACATGTTGTCCGCCGCTGACCAAAACGTCATTACGTAGACCTTGTTTGGAAAGAATTATTACAATCCTGTATTAGGTTATTGATGGCTTTGCCAGTTTTTATGGGTTGCAAGATTAATAGTTTAGTGTTTCTCATCCTTTTAAATGTTTGAAAAGCATTGTGTGGGTGGTGGATATCTCAGCGGGATATCACTAGCCCCGGAAGGTTATGAGTTCAAAGGCTACAGCAGGTAGAGTGATCACATCATAAGGTCCTTAGCCCTAACTGCCCCCCACCCTTCAGGTGGAAAAGTGTTGTCAATTGTAAGGACTTGAAATAGGAAAGTTGCTGGTTCCAATCAGAATTTGCCCCCCCCCCCAGGGTTGCCATTGTCAATCTGAAAAAAATAAATCCCCCACAGTGTATTGAGCAGAGTGGGAGGTGTTCCCTGAGCATATACATTATATTCTTTTGTTTTTAGGACCCCTAAAAAGTGCTGGGCCCCCAGAATCTGCCAGGGTCACCATATCCCTCCATCGCCCTGGATCCAGCGCAAGGAGGGTCGCCCTCCTGTCACCAAAATTTCTCTGATACATAGTATAGAGTAATATTTTGAGTAACAATGAGTTGTTCTGGATAAAAGGGACTGCAAACCGATGACATAATAACAACAATGTACACCCACACTCAGACCTACATCGAAAGGCCTTACAAGAGGAATAAAAGCAGACAGGCGTACAGGCCGACGTGGGGATCGTGACACTCGCCAGCTGTTTTGTTGCAGTTGTTTGCTAAAAAAAAAAAAAAAAATTATGAAAAAAACCCTGAAGAGTTTCAAGCTCTGAGTTTCATGTAAGAATGCCCATCTAAGTACACTGACATCCAGGATATTCACTATATCGTCAGTGTGATGTTTGGTATGCTATATTTATGAAATTTAGAAAAATGTAAGAAGTGAGACTATTCACTCATCCTGTCCAGGGTGTACCCCAGCCTTGCACCCATGTGCTGCCTGGGAAACGCTACAGGCTCAACCTGACCAAGATAAGTAGATGGGGATGGATGGATCCAGTGCCATTGAACCCATGGGGCAATACAGGCGGCTGCCGTAAGCACCTTCTTTTGAGGGGGCGGCTAGTTTCTCCCTCTATCTCCCCAGCCAACCCTGTCTGGAGAGGCATGTAGAGTGGAGTTTGGCTCCAGCCAGGGTTTTAGCTTGCGCTACACTAACAGGGAGACTGATCCATACTATAGCTACATGCTGTGTAAAGAAGTGCTTTTTCGAAATCCATTTTAAAATGTTCTCTCACTAAATTTCCACCTATGGCCACGAGTTCTTCAGGTTAGTAAATTGATTTCAGGATTTCAGATTCCAGTTTCTGTAAAGTCAAAAAAATAGTTATGACATATTCATCCCATGCAACCCTTATGAAGGATGGAAACATTAGATGAATGAAACCTTCCTTTATGCTTTCATGGTGTCCACTTTCACAAAACCCCACCTTTTTTCTCTGTCAATGCGTTACATTTTTTTCTGATTGCCTCATCACTATCCTTGAAACGATTTTTCCGCAGCTATACACACTAACCACAAAACCTCACACCGAACCAGCAAAACATGATACATCTCTTGAAAAAGCAAACAGTTCTTGCATAACACTTCAAGCTTTTTAAAAAATTGTGTTTTCATATCAATAGTGACACAAACCGTCAATTGAATTTGCACATGAAGCACCAATCACACTGACAGTCTACATGAAAAACGCTTGTGGCTTTAGCTCTCTGTGTGCCGAGCTGTCATACATGTGGCCATCACACAAATACACAGGTATCCAAATATATAAAGTATGGATTTGCGTTCTCAACATAACACATTATTGATACAAATAAGGGGATAAAGGTGTTTATTTCTTTTTTTCCCCAAAATGTTCTAACACTGCTCAGACAACAAAAGTACAGTAGAAGAAAGCAAAATCATTTGTGCTAGGAAAAGAACAGAAAAAAAAAAAAATCGCCTAAATCACTCGTTCTTTTTGTCAACGTAGAAAGGCAATCGGCACAATAGTGTCGGAATATTGGGACCAGTGTTTACAGTTTTGCTAAAATTGTGTTAGAAAATTACAGACTAGGTATAAAGCAGTGAGTTGTGTTTACAGTTCTGTAAAAACAGTGTTATAAAATTACAAACTGAGTGTAAAGCAGCTAACGTGCGTTCAGTTTGGGACACTTGGCAAATGCATTGGCTACACGTCTTAACAGTTTCAGAGATAGAATCACTGCTAATTTTAAGGATTCAGAACAAACCATAATGCCAGCATTTAATATGGATAAAATGTCAAGACTCACCGAGCAAATTCCTCTCCTGGTCGGTGTAATTCGCCGTCTCTGCAAGGATGGAGGGGATGAAATGGGAGCTGCCATTTTTACCTGGAAACCGTAACCAAGGATGCATAAGTGAACCAAGGTAACTGAATTCGGGGACCAGACTCAGCTACCGTGTCCCATCTCTGCAGTGCAGAGGGTTGATAAGCACCAGAAAATTCTCCACTTAATCTCAAGAGGGTCACATATGGACATGGACTGCTGCTCTATCTTGACTCCCTTCATACCATTTTTATATGCCGCAAGCCGTCCAGCTGCATGAATACTCAGTTCCCCTCTAAATATCGACTTTGAACAAACTCCTCATGGAGCCTGTGCAGAAATGCAGATTCACAGGGGTGAACTTTGGAAGTCCATGCATATAGGGTGACCAGATAATCCATGTCAAGGAGGACGCTTTGAGCTACTTCAGGTTTTACAAACTACTTCAAAACTGAGAGGCCCCTGTGCTCGGCTAAATAATTCAGTTCTTGCGCTTCCTTGATTGAAAGAATTGTCCAACTGTTCCACATTAACATTAGTGACACATGCATGATTATAGGAGGCTGACCAATCAGCACACAGCAAGAACTCGGTGCATAAGTGAAATCCAGAGGGCTGTTCCACGAAGCAGGATTTCTTGCTTAGCCAGTTAACTTGTCAGATTTAAGGTAGTCTGGGCTAAAGGTAAGGGAATGAAAATAGTCAATTTAGCCCAGACTACCTTAAATCCAAGAGTTATCTAAGCAAGAAATCCTCCTTCTTCGAATACCCCCAGGTCCTTTTGACTGGCACAGAAGTTTACGAATCCTGTCCTTACTCAAAGTGTCATGAACATCCCTACTTGGCAGCTCTACAAACCAATACCCGCCCTGCTCAGTCTCTGCTACCTGTTGATTTGGCTGTGCCATGCCTTGTCATCTATGAAGACCCACGGCACCAGATTTGGTGGTATCCTCCAATGATCTGTTGACTATGGTCAAGTTTCACCCAACAATCCATCTCTATAGTCCTATCGTACAATGAGCTTCACCAGGCAGCTGTCGGTGTTCTTATAAATGAGACTAGCAAACTCTGTTATTGATGGGATTGCTCACCCCTACACTCACATCATGGTACAGGCAGGAAGAGAAGGTAATGATGCCCTGGTGGCTCACTAGACAAAGTGGTTTATTAGGGAACTGAACACTGTGGAAGGCACAAAGCAAAGGACCATGAGGGGTCAAAAGCAAACGGGGGAAAACAAGAACTAACTACAAAAATATCTATATAAAAAAAAAAGTAAAAATGGGAAAAGAGCAAAACCCAGAAAATCCAAACAGAGCATCAACACATTCTGACACAGACCAATACAATAACCAACTAAGGAAAGGAACTAAGGCACGAATTTAAATACACAAAGCAGACTGAGCTAACGAGGACGCAGGAGAGAAGAATTAACTTGACAACCAATCAAAACAGAGCACAATACAAGCAGCAGGTGAAACTAATGAACATGGAGCGATCACAGAATTAGGATGGTTAAACTAGAAAACTAATCAAACACTGGAAATAGAAGACTGATTCAAAATAGCCCAAGTTTGCAGACTGAGCCACACAGACGCTACAGACCCTGACACTATCGGACCAATGCTGCAACCCTAAGGGCTCTTAAGCAGCGCTAACAAGACTGTAGACTTACCAAGGAGCCCAATAACACACCAAGCCCCGCAAAAAATGGCTATATCAGAGAGGCATACGTTGCACCTCAAATTGGTTGTCGGGAAAAAAGACATTATCTGTTAGAACAACATTACGTTATTAAGAACATAACATAAAAACATAAGAAACTTACAAACGAGAGGAGGCCATTCGCCCCATCAAGCTCGTTTGGGGAGAACTTAACTAATAAACCAGACCGAGCTAACGAGGACGCTAATGCTTACTGTACGTGTGGCCGGTTGTGACTGTGAACTAATTTTGCAACAAGGGCTCATTAGCTCATCCGCAATTTCATGCATGTTATTACACATCGAATTACTTATGCTGTACTATGTAGATTAGCTTTATCTGGAAAACTAGACCGTACAAATTGTAAAGTATAACACTTCTTAGTAAAAGTAACCTAATTTGCAATTACAAATATGGACATTTTTACCAAACATAGGCCTATATAAATTAAATGCCGTTACATACACCAAACTGCAAATTTTCGCTAATAAAATACCTAATTCAATGGAAATCTAAATTTCTCAAAGTATCCGTTACCGTATTTTCTAGCGGACTTACGTGATTTATGACTATCTCCGTATCTCGATTGAACAGGCAATGATTTCTCTAACACTGTATACTGTGGCATTATTTCATACTCATACTATATGGCATTATTTAATATTCAATAAAGTACTTGTGCCCAGGTGTTTTCTAAATCTAATTAGCCATGCATAACTTATACATTTTACGTTGTATTAAAACGATATTCTAAAAGACGCTATAGATTTGCCTCCACACAGTTTTTTTAAAGCAGATATAATTAACAGCAATTGTAATCTGCTATTTATTAAAGTATTTATTCACAAAGCATGACAATAATCGCTACATTTTTTCTTTTACATACATTTGTGGAATAAAAGATGGAATGTTGACGAGCGCGCTATACAAACAAAAAAATCATGCATGCCAGTAATTGTGAGATTATTTTCATACCTTCGTATATTCTCCAGAGTCCGGAATGGGAGTTGAGCTCCTCTGAATTTGTGTTGTTCGGTCCGTTCACCTCAATGATGTACCAGTAATCGCTTCCGATCGCCACAGCCAAGAAGCCGAAACTAAGCAGTCCCGTTACCCCTGCAATAACCACCACTGTGCCGAAGTTCATCTCGCAGCTACTTACCCCGATACATCATGCGGGGACGGACGATGCTTAAAACTGCGTAGGGAGTTTAAGCGATGATTCTGTAATTACTTTATCGAGGCTCATTTGTTGCAGCAGTGGACACAGAATAAAATGATCATCAGACGCCTCTGCCTGGCTTGAAGTGGAGCTCAACCACCTCACTGTGCAACTCTGAGGTGTGAGTGTGAGACGGCAGTGCTGCCTTTATACTGTCGTCCATGGATGGTCCGTTCTCTGTCTTTCTTCCTCGTTCTTGAGGCAACCCTTCAGACCCAAAGTAATTTCCTGTGCCATCCCTCAGGGTTGCATTATAGACCCTTCGTGGCATGGTGTAGTAGGAGACAACCCTCACGCATCTGGCGTGACACTCACGCTTTCTGACTCTCATGCTGACGCAAGAAATCTTACCGCAAATCTGTATTATTCCATTATAAACCTAGAATAAGCCACATAAAAAAATCGTTGGGGTAGTTTGTAAACCCTACAGACTATTCACAAGGTAATAAAACTTACATACATGTAAATGAATGCGCAAACTGATCTCGAATTGAAAATCTCACGTCAGCCAGCTGACCAAATCTGGCAACCATAATGAAGCCATAAGCAAATCAAAACGTTAACTTAACCTAACCTTTCTCACCCTTATAGGAAGCCACAGCCATTAAACCTCGTAGTTTAGTTAGTAGGTCCTCAGACCCAGGGGCGTAAGAATAAAACTCATACAGACATGTAAATGTCTGTATAGACTTGTCTCGAATTGAAAATCTCACGCCAGCTGGCTGACTAAAATTGACAACCTTGGTACCCGGGCCCCCAGTCAGATGTCAGTGTCCCCCCGCTGGGTGTCACCTAGTGTGACGAACCTCCGGGTACACCTTCGCATTTTCCAGTGTAACAGGCGGGGTAATTGCGTCTACCTCGCCTGCAACCGAGCCGCTGGGCTTGTCAGTGCATCTTCACTTTATTTAAAAAATGGCAGACACACTCTTGGGGTTTGGGACGTGGTTTACGGTGGGACATGCTTTGTGCACTTTTTTGAACAGATAGCACCACCTAATGGAGTGAAAAAATACAGCAAATGGTTCATGAATCCTCATTTCATCCATCACTACTCATACCCCAACCTCTTGGCTCAGGTAATCTCACCTACCAGGCTGTTCTAGGCATGTAGCTCACCGGAGAAAGATCCCAACTGGGATATTTCCTCATACAAATATCTGCCTAAAAAGGTCAGTAAAACGTTTTATTCAATATTTGGCTTTGTTGATGTAAGGGAAACTGCATAGATTTACCATAGGTAAATCACGATTGCGATGAACAGGCTCTGCTACCTGCTCTGAAGCTGGCTATTTTTCCTGCTGACAGGTTTGTAAAGTATAACAGCAGAGGTACTGATTAAATCGACAGAGCAGAAGAGTCACACAAAGAATTTTCATCCCCCAATCAAACCCAGCACAGTGCTCCTGTTGCTTTGCAGTTCCAATCTGGATCGTGCTTCCCTCCTACCCCCAGCTGGCATTGTTGCACACAGGACTTTGTTGACAGGAGGCTAAATGCAGCTGTGAGTGGCTGGTTGCCAGTGGTGATGCGTCACAGCACGTGCTCTCCCGCCATGGTCTGGTACTTAGTGGAATTCTGACTTTGTCGCACAGCACAGTCGGAGTCTGTCTGTTATTAACAAGGATGTGTTATATCAAAGTGGGAAGTCAGACTCTGGACTGGGGTGCAAATCCATACGCTCAGAGCCTGGAATCACCAATTATGAATTTTGATTATGACTTCGTTTGAACGTTTGAAATAATGGCAACCAGAAGTACATCAATATGGTCAGATGTCCCCGGACTATTTTAGTTGTCAGGAACCCCCCTACTACAATGGTGTAGTATTTGACCGAGGAGTGGGGTCCAGATGCTTAAATTGTATTTTAGCCTGGATACGAAAGTACAGGACAAATCGGCATATTGTTTTAAAGAAGGACAATCCTGTGAAATATGGGATAGGTAGCAAGTCCAGGTTAATTGAGGTGCCTTTTAGCGGAGGCTCAATGGCTTCGGCCACAAACATTGAGGGAGAGCACAATGGCCATAAGTTCTCATCTGCATCATATCTGATGTCCTCTCTAGTGATACATCTATGGTAGCAGCTTTTGGGAATACACCTGGTTAGGGAATACACCTGGTTAGGGAATCACCTGGTTAGGGAATACACCTGGTTAGGGAATCATCTGGTTAGGGAATACACCTGGTTAGGGAAACACCTGTAATGGATGCCAGCTGTGTTTGGTCTCATTTTCATTTCATTTATTTTATGTCATGTCAGTTTTAAAATATATTTTGGATGGGTCTTGATAGTAATGTAGCAAATTGTACTCATTCAGTTTTGACCATATGATTAACAGTTTTGGGACTAGAATCTAAGCGTAAAATGGCCTCTAAACATGTAAAGTTTTGGGACTAGAATCTAAGCGTAAAATGGCCTCTAAACATGTAAAGTTTTGGCAGTGATGGATTTTCAGTGAGAAAGGAATTCATGAATTTTGAAATTTATCAAAACTCTACACACAGTGTGCTTTACAAAACACACTTGTGGGCATTTTTGAATGTTAGATGTGAAGGTCTGGCTGACAACTCTGAAAACAACTGTAAAAACTGTATTTGGGGCAAATAGTGTTTTCTGGCTGCATACTGCCATCTTGTGGAGAAGAGAGAGTAGTGCATTTTGTTAATTTTTGGGGAGAAGATGATTTTAGTGCAGGGCTCTCCAATTTAGGTCTAGGTTCTGGGGGGCGTGGAACACACGCAGTAATTAAACCTGGAAATTAGCTGGTTTAGATGTGTTTGAGCAGGGAAATCTGCAAACTGTGTTAGATTCTGGCCGTCCGGGACTGGAATTGGGGAACCATGTTCTGGGACATAAACAAACGATGCGCAGTGCAGTAATTCGTAAAATCGGTATTACATTTTTAAGCTGCTGCAATCAGTAGTAGCATAAAACTATACGATCGTTTTAGAATTCTTACAATACATGCACACAAACGATGCTTAATGGCACTGGGTAGAAAGATCCTGAGGGGATCTTATTTGACAATGAAATGGCAACGGTAATAATCTGCTAATCACCTGCCTGCTGTGAAGCTTGACTAGGGATATTTTCACTTATATCCCTGTCAGCACAGATCGTAGGCAATACGTCGCATAAACGTACGCTTGGTTGGAAAGGTAGGTTGAAAATCATTTCTTTCTTAAATAGTTTCAGAATTATCTAAATGATCTTGCTTTTGATGATACGAATTAATATAAGTTAACAATCGTGTTTTGATTAATTATTTGTTGTTACAAACTTTTTGTCGCACTTTAACCATTTTAACATCAATGGCTATGTTAACGTACGTTACCATGCTCGACCTTTTGTTTGATTCGTTTGTATGTCACTATTAATTTGAGTTGTATTACTATGGCGTAAGATCACTCTCAAAATACATGTGCATACTGAAAATTATCACAATTGTGCTTTTTAATTTAGCAGTGTTTAAATCCTATTTTCTTATTAAAAATTCTCTCGTTCATTCGAATTGGCTGTGTGCATATAATATATAGTTGCTGTCGTATAGTTACTATGCGAATCTGAACGTTTATATTTGATAAATGGGTGGGTTTAATGTTAAAAAGGGTGTTTAAAGTATCAGAATCAAACAAAGTTTTTACGTTGTTTTGTACCTCAATGTGCTTGTTCCGGAAAACGAATGTTTGAGTTTTACCTTGATGAAAGATCACCTCAAGGTACAGAGATGGTCTCTCATGGTGGCCTCCCCACAAGGAAAAGACAATCAATCAGGTATTCCAATTTAACTCGTAAAGAATAAAGTAATAAAATGTGAAATGTTTTTGTGAATGTAAGCTTACTAAAACTTACCAGGGTACATATTCTTGCTCTTAATCTGTATAGATTCTCTGGACAAGGTTGTTCGAAAATGTAAATCTTGTGATACGTCTGATTTAAATTATGATCAAGAATCGTGCAGAAAATCCAAGTAGGTAAAGATGTTTGTGATTAAGTCACACAGGACAATTTTGATGTATTGGGTTAATTTGCAGAACTATTTTGTTGATTTTTAATATATATATACACACACACACTACCCAAAAGTATGTAATAAATTTTGTATGACCAAACATCTTTTGTCACCTCCAGGTTTCCAAATTCACTGGCTGGGGGGCAAACACTAAAGAAAACAGTCTGGAGGATCTGTGGAAAGGTGTTTGCTCCCCAGTTGGCAGTTAATTTAAGCTGGTGTGGCAGAGGGGACAAAACAGCGACGAGGAACACAAACATCATACGTGTGATTATCCGTAAGTAAAACCAATGTTTAAGCAAAATTTAAAATTGACCTTTCAGGATAAAATTTTTATCCTAAAGGTTTAAATACAATATGGATTTAACCTCCCCATGTACGTTACATAATTCTTTCCCATAGTTTTCATTGGTTTTAATGCCCAAGTTGCTTTTTTCAGACTGCAGATACGTGAACAATCACAACGTAAAGGAATAACAACAAACTCACCTGTTTATGATTGACATTTACATTTAATAAGGTCTAATGTAAGTGAATTGTGTCTGTTTTGTAGAGTCTGCATGAGGAAACTCACTGGTATCCACTCGAAATGCGGCTGAAGCTGAAAAAACCATAAAAGAGTGGCTCAAACTGTCTCGTGACAGGCTGACCAGGGGTGTCCGATAGTTCTTTCCTTTCAGTATTTTTATTTTTCTGTTTTTTTTTTTTCCCCCTAACGTGTACATTTATTTATTTATATTTTGTTTTTCTTTAATAAAAGCTCTTAACTCTTAACGAACACCTTTGTATTGTCTTTATTATATATTATACATAAAATATATTAGTATCAATACATGTTCAACACTAAAGCAAACGTATAGAAATAATTACTGGCAATCGTAGGATAATCGTCGGGATCTCATTGCGTAGGATAATAAGAGGGTCGGGGAATCATCGGAGTTTTGCTTAGACATCGCGTTTCGTCGCTGTTGAGATGGAAAACGTCGCGATTACATCGCCTGGATGTTGCGGTTTCAACGCTGCTACGTAGGGCCAATGTGCAAATGCCTGAAATGCTATTAGATGCTGACCTTTCAAAAAACGTATCAGGCACGTGGTCCCCCTGCCTCCGGGTCTGCCGCCGCTCGTGGTCCCCCTGCCTCTGGATCTGCCACCACCCACGGTCCCCCTGCCTCCGGCACGGTCCTCCTGGCCGAACCTGCGGTTTGGTTCAATGTGCAATATATGATTGCATCGCCCTCGAGGATTGCGGCATTACTTGAAAGGAATTAAGTGCGGATCGTTCCAAACTGGTGTCGGTGGCTAGCCTAAACGCAGTGAACCAAGTGCATTTTTCAGTTTGAACATAAGGAGTAATTTTGTATCATTTTGTTATAAACGTCTGCAGTATTTTGTGTAAGTTATAAGGTGGCAATATTTTGAAGGAAAACGTGTTCTTACTAATGTGCATCACGAGGCGCACACACAAAAAATCACGACCCTCACCCTCTGGTCCTTATTTTGACTGGGATACACTCCATGCTGTCTGCTCCCTCGTATTGCATAGTTGAAAGATGGATGGATGAGTAGATGTTGTATATAGTACCAGTTAAAAGTATGGACACACCTACCCATAGAAAGGTTAATTTGTAGTTTTCTCTACATTTTAGAGTAACTATAAAGATATAAAAACAATAAAATAAGCTACCAGAAATTATGCACTGACCAAAAAAGTATTAAACAAATCATTTTGTTGGGGGGGGGCAGCTCTGTGGGTTGGGACTAAGAAGGTCGCCGGTTCAAATCCCTAGGTCGGCAGAATGATCCCAACAGGCCCTGGTTCACCCTACTGTCTCTATGCCAGCTTCATGAGGTAGCCTCCTGGGATGATTTTCCAGCTGTCCTGAAGGTCTTGCATACGCTGCTTTTCCTTCACTCTGGTCAAACCTTTCCCAGAGCATCTCAACTGTGTTCAGATCAGATAGCCAGGTCACATGACACTATCACTTTCCTTCGTAGGCACCTTGGCGTGTCCGAACTTTTGACTGGTACTGTACTTGCGCAAAAATGTGTTATTTGCCTATGGCAAAGCATTTTTGCTCCACAAAACTACAAATTATATATAAATTAGACATGCCCATTAGAGGGCAGATTGGCTGCCCTCTCCCCACCCTGGAACAAATCTACACCTCTCGATGCCGGAAAAAAGCTATGGACATTTTACATGATTCATCACATCCCGGTCACTGTCTCTTTCAGCTTTTGCCAACAGGCAAGAGATACGGAGCCATGAAAACCAGGACAAATCGCATGAATTTTTATCCCAAAGCAATCATGGCTTTAAATGCAAAACATTTTTATATTTCATCAGTGCAGTCTGTATATTCAGTGCAATTTGTATATTTGTAATATTTTATTACTCTTTTTATGCCTCACGAATTGCATTTTCAATTTCGTCGTCCAAGTGACAATGACAATAAAGATTATCTTTATCTTTAAATAAATGGCGGCACTGTGATTTTGAAAAGTTACGTTCAGAATTGGAATGCATCGCCATTAGACGCTTTGTTGGATTTACAAATGAACATTCACAAAGGTCTTTGAATGGTTTGACATTTTCACTGAAAATTCTTTTTCCATCTCATGTCTAACATTTCCTGGAAGTTGTGAACTTGGCAAAAACAGATACTTATATTAATACTTATTTTCATAAAGTACCAAAGCATACATGAACTAAGTCCTTATTCTGCCTGTCAGAATGGGAATGATGATGACAAATGACACCTGGACTAATCAAATTTTGCATTGGACCCTGAAAAGGGTTTGTTAATCAGAACAAATTGAAAAACAAAAACACAGAGACATTACCTGGTATTTCCTGGAAACCAACTGCCTTGCATTTATGGGGATGAAAAAATGTGGCAGGCAAACTTATGTCAAATGCCTGACTAATAATATGCTGCTTAACTTTGTATCCAGTTTAAAGACGGACACTTGTGTGATTAACACTCACAATAACCACAGCTGTTAGCCTTCGGTCAAAACTTTCACATACGATTTGTGAACTGCAGTCTTTACAGTCGGCCAATGCTGATCGTTAATGGTCCCATTCGATATCGAAAATACATTTTAATTTAACCACAAAGCAGAAAGACAAGTGATTACTGAAGCGATTACCCCAATAAAGCAGGATGAGTTGATACGAAAGTGACAGTCAGCAGACATCACAGCTCTTAAGCCTGCCTGATAACCAGTATACTTGGGTGTAATAAAACATTGGATCTGCCCATTCCTTTATCCATCTTCATTTCTGAGTTGGCACAAGACACTTTTTTATTGGGGGGTTAAAGAAATCAATATTTCTAAAAAAAAAAAAAAAAAAAAAAAAAAAAAAAAAAAAAAAAAAAAAAAAAAAAAGAAAAAGAAAAAAAAAAAACTCAGGCTACTGTCACACTGAACATTTGGTAGTACTCGTAGTACTCATAGTACTCATAAACCTGTGCAACTGTTTTTTTTAACTTTCAATTTTATTTAAAAAAAGTACTTAAGTCCACAGTTTTACTTTGTACAGTAAAAAATATTAAATTAAAATCCCAAAGTTCTGAGCACAAAGAGGGGCTGTAGGGAAGGCAGGCAGGCAGGCCGTGACCTCCTGAAGGGGCCGAAGTGGAGCGTCAGCGTTTTTGGAGTGCATAGGGTCTCAGCCCAGAGGGAGCAGCAAGGCTCTGACGCCGAGGAGAAAGGCTTAGTCTCATATACTCCTGCACCTCCTAGTTCCTCCTTGTCCTTCCTCCTTTTTCTTCAGTACAGTCCATGGAAGGCAGAAGCTCCACCTTCTAGTACACTCCCCTTACTGAAAATCCTCCTGGCAGAATTTAAAGGTCTCCAGATTGACCCCCCACCCCACGAACAAATCCCCCACTACCTACCATCATAACCCACTCCACACACAGGTACAGTAAATGCCTCCCCTGTGCCCCCACCTCTTCTGATAAATGTGTCTCAATGCAGGGAGCTGACCCACAGTCATGGGGGGTGGTGGATGGGGGGCTGGGTGAAGGGGGTGCCCCAGCAGAACACTGATGTTTAATGGCTCGGCCCGTCCGATACGGCATGAAAGAACGGAAAACAAAATGAAAACCAAAACCAAAAAAATTGGCCGCTTACACCGTGAACCTAACCTTAACCTCCGACCAGCATAAAAAACATCCCCACCCCAAAACAGGAAAAGCAGAATGATAATCCATTCAGACAGTTAACAAAAATATACTCTCAATGTAGCAGTCTCAAAGTACACAAACCATTAAACCGTCAAAAAACTAAAATAAATAAGACAAACCCAAACTTTAAAGGAAGATATGCTGCAATGTTTGGATTGATTAATAATAATAATAATAATAATAATAATAATAATAATAATAATAATAATAATAATAATCCCACATCACTCTGCAAAACCGAAAACAACAGAGACTGATTTATGGAGGAAAATTTACAATAAAAAAAGTCCTTGCATTAAACCATTTTGTTCATTAATTCTCCACCACTTTTAAAATCTTAAAAATATTTCTTTAAAAAGGCAAATTCTCCCTCCCCACCCCAAAAAATATTACCTGTGTCTTATTCTCTGCAGGAGACAGACAAAATTATCCCCCATTTTGTACACAATTAGCAAAAAAAATATATATATTAACAGCAATAACTTACCATTCATTAAATTTTTATTCATTCATTGCCTTATTGTAGAGTCTCCCATAGGAAGTTCAGTTCATTTTTATTGTACTGGAAAAATATTAAATAATGTTAATAATAATAATAACAATAATAATGATAAAAATCCTAACACTGCCCCCGGTTTGTGATGCACTTACGATGCTACATCATGTCTAAGGTACTGTGATTAACGTCCTGACTGTTGCTGTTCATTAGCTCTGTGGCCCCGGGCCCATGTAGCGCCCCCATGCTGCTAAGCTGAGACAGCATGGCGTTCGGGTCGCTGCCGAAGGGCCCTGGGTCCATGGGGCCTTGCTGCTGTTGCTGCTGGGCCAGGGGCTGGGGGACTCCCATGGCTGGGTGGTGCTGGGGCAGGTGGCCCTGATGCGGGGAGCCTGTCTGGGTCTGGGGGGAGATGTGATGGGGGGAGGGCTGGGGTTGCATGCGGGGTGAGGGGCTGGAGCGCGGCGGCTGCGACTGCGGCCGCGGCGACAGCTGAGGCGAGCGCACCTGGCTGCTCAGCGAGGAGGCAGCCGTTAGGGGCGCCCCCTGCAGGTGCGGGTGGGGTGACTGCGACATGGGGTTCTGCTGGGGGCTCATGGGGCTGCCGTGCTGGGCCGGGGAGCCGCCGCCCAAGTGTTGCTGCTGCTGTTGCAGGAGCCGCTGGTGCAGGGCCTGCGGAAGCATGGACATGGGCTGGGAGGATGCGGCCTGGGGGCCGCCCTGAGGGGGCGGGGGCTGCTGCGGCTGCTGGAGGGAGGGGCCTCCGCCCCCACCGTCTCCCCCCTGCAACATGGCGTTCTGCTGCTGCATCTGCAGGTGGTGCTGATGTGACTGGAGCCGCTGCTGGAGCGTGGGGCCCGGGTAGGTCTGCTGCGGCTGGCCGGGCTGCGGCGCCCCAGGCTGAGGCTGGCCGGGTTGCTGGCCCAGGTAGGCCTGCTGCTGGGGCGGCTGCGGCTGCTGGAACTGGCCGTGAGCGCCCATCTGCTGCTGCTGCTGCTGTTGTTGTTGTTGCTGTTGTTGTTGTTGCTGGAGCTGCCTCCGCATCAGCAGCTCTCTGAACTGGGGGGTCATACTGGCCATGTTGGCAGCTTGGCCCTGCAGGCCGGCTTGCTGCTGCTGTTGCTGTGGCTGCTGCTGCTGCTGGAGCGGACCCATAGGGGGCATGCCCATACCTTGGCCCATGTGCATGCCTGCGGCCGCAGCACCGGCATTCACGTTGATGGCAGAGGGACCCATGGCTCCTGGGCCGGCAGCACTGCCGCCGCCTGGCCCTACGGCCCCGCCCTTATAGCGGGAAGCACGCTGCTTGATGAAGGCGGCCATGAGTTGCGGGTTGGCGCGCAGGATCTCCAACACTTGCTGCTGCTGCAGTGGTGAACTGGGCGAGCGAAGGGCACGCAGTAGCTCCTGCAGGGCAGCCTGAGGGAGGCTGCCCCCACCCGCCAACCCACCGCCTCCGGCCGGGATACCCATCACGGTCCCCTGGCCTGGCTGCTGCTGCTGGGCTGCCATCATGGCTGGGTGACCGGCCTGGCCCATCATGCCAGGCCTTGGTTGGATCTGCATGGACGGGTTGCCCCAAGGCTGCTGCTGTGGTTGCTGCTGAGGTGGCTGGAGCTGGGGGCCACCTTGTTGTGGGAGGGGCATTTGCGGCGGGAGCTGATTCTGAGGGTTACCCTGCGGCAGAGGCTGCTGCATGCCCACCGACACCATCATGCCTTGCTGGGGGGTCTGCTGCTGCTGCTGCTGCTGCTCCATGTGGGCCCTGGCGGCCTGCGGGGACAGGCCGGGGGCACCAACCATGCCGGCGCCGGGGTGGCCCATGCCTATGGGGGCCTGGGGCTGTGGGGGCTGGTGGTGGGGGTGAGGAGGCATCATGTTGGGCGCCTGTCTTTTCAGGATCTGTGCCTGGGCCATCTTGCGCTGGGTCTCGGCCACTCGTTGAATTTTCATGGCAATCTCAACGGCTGCTGGGGGGGGCCCCGACGAAGGTGGTGGTGGCTGCTGCTGCTGCGGGGCCATGGGTGACTGCCCAGGGTTGGGCTGCAGGGGCTGCGGCTGCTGCTGCTGCTGCGGTGGAGTGGCCGGACCCAGCCCCGGCTTTCCCTGGGACTGTGGGGAGGAGAATGGATGGCGGGGCACATAGGGTGGCAGGCTGTTAGCATGCTGGAGCTGCTGGGCCTGGGGAGGCTGCGGCTGCGGTTGCTGCGGCGGCGGCACCTGGGGCATCATCTGCTGCTGCTGCTGCTGCGGTGAGTTCATCAAGCCACCAGTGGGCATCTGCTGTAGGTGGTGTGGTTGGGGGCCACCCCCACCCACCCCAGGCGGGGGCACAGATGGCATACTGGGTTGGGTGGGTGTCTGTGGCGTCGGAGGCTGGGCCCCAACCGACGTGGGGGTGCTAGGCGCGGTGGTGCAGCTGCTGTTCCCCGGGGAAGGCAGACCTCCTGCTCCGCTGCCCCCTGTGGGCTGGCCGGTGCGCTGCTGCATGCTGGCCATGCGCCGGCGCAGCATCTGCGCCTGCTGAAGCCGGTGCTGGATCTGCTGCTGCCGCAACTTTTGCTTGATGTTGAGGCAAAAGGGCACGGGGCACTTGTTCTCCTGGCAGTGCTTGGCGTGGTAGCAGCAGAGCGCGATCAGCTGCTTGCAGATAGGGCAGCCACCGTTGGTCTTTCGCTTGCAGCCCTTGGTGTGCTGCACCACGCGCTTCATCTTCTGGCAGGACGGTAGCGAGCAGTTGGCGTTGCGGCACTGACAGGCGTGCACCAGTGACTGGATGCAGCGCTGGATGCTCAGGCGCCGCGAGTCGCCGGGGCTCTGCGTGGCTGCTGCAGCCTGGCTGTTGCTCTCGTCATCCAGACCCAGGCCCAGCTTCTCCATCTTGTGCTCGTGGCCCTTGGTATTGTAGCAGTTGATGCAGAGGTCATAGTCCTGCGGGGAAAGGAGGAAATGAGTAAATGGTCTCGTTCATAAACACGAGCAGACAGAAAGCCACCTCTCTCAAAGAGATCGCAGCCCCCAGACACCCCGCCTCGCTGGCGCACCTCGCAGACAGTGCAGTGGAAGCGCGTCTCCACATGGTGCTTGCACTCGTTACAGGTGTAGACGAAGCGGTCCTGGCTCTGGTTGTGTAGCTCCACCAGCATGCACATGGTGCTCCACTTAGAACGCCGCAGTGAGGAGAACTCCAGGTGCTTGTCGCGTGCCAGCGTCAGGAAGGCGTCGCGGCCATCCATCAGGTCGCACGCCATCAGCGGGTCCGGATCCACGATGAGTGGCAGGGAGTTCGCCGCGGGCCCAGCGATCAGCCGAATCACGAAGAACACCTGAAGATGGGAAAGAGGGGACAACATGAGTCAACGCAACACTGCACTAATGTCCCAGACACGCAAAAGCAAGGATTTCCTGTCCATTCTTCTGCCCATCACCACATGCTTGGGGGGTTGAGAACTCCATCCCCTTTTCCAACCCCATCCTCCCCTTTTTTGCCCTAATAAGCACTTACACCAGCTATACCTTTAAAATGACTTGTCAAGCTTGTTTGCAAAGACAAGCGTAGCATTTTAGAAACAGACTGCTATTAAGTAACCATTTGCCGTCCCTCCCCTTGGCCTGCAGGTTCATTGAACCCCTCAAGCCCACCATGGTCCCGCTGACAAGATGCCACAAGGCACCAGAATAGACGGCTTTGTCTGTCATTCATATAAGGCTCAAAATAATCCCGTCTGCCATACACAGGTCAACTTCAGTGCTAGAGGGTAAATTTCTCCACTTAACTACCTCCTGTGGCTGGTAGATACTGGCTCACCATCATGTGAAACACAAACACAGTTCAGCTCCCAAAATCGATATTTCTTGGGATGAAATTCTCTGAACACGACCCTGTGGTCTGTGGGACACAGTCACTCAGGATTCTGACCTAAGGGACATTTTAATTATGATCACTCAGCCATTGAACATTGACACAAGTTGAAACAGTTTGGCAACTTCTCAGAGATATTAAGCAGGAGAGACAAACTCCCAGAGCAGAGACAGGAAACAAGTCTTATGGAGAACTAAGAGATGATGAGTAAGCAATGTGAACAGCGTCTATTCCACAGTAAAGAATTGTGCGTTTCTCAGTTGTCAAGAAGATGCTGCCAACAAATAAATAAAAAATATACTCTGGCATGCATGCAAATAAGTCTCAGGCAATTAGAGAGCAGGAAATCGAGCCACCAAAGCCGCCCGGAACGGAAGTCTGTGAAGTCTGCTCCTTTCAAACCGAAAGGCGACAGGAACAGTGCTGACAGGAAGGCAGGTTTTCGGGGATCAATCCCCTCATGAAGAATACGGAGTGCACATTTGAGACTGTGCAGAAGTGTTATTTACACTGGAAAATGTATTTATTCTTCACAAGATCATCATCGGGCCAACGAGTGCTGCAGAGTGTATGGACTGATAAGGTCAAGGATGCTTGATACAATTATACAATTTCCAAACTGAATTGCTCCCTTCTTGTGGATATAGAAAATCAAAAATTTTATCTTCCAAGGAATAACCCCCCCCCATAACTACACCTAGATCGAAGTTCATTTTTAATGTCATTCATTCATCCATTCATTCCCTGCTGATGAGACAGACGGCCGGAACACTGGCATACCTCCTTGTGCTTCTCCATGGTGGCGTAGAGCTTCTGGGACAGGTCGTTGGACACGTTGGGCATCCCCGGCTTCTTCTTGTTGGCTCGGCTCAGGCTGCTCTTGTTCTTGCTCGTCTTCTTACTGTTCTTTTTCTTGGCGTTTTTGCTGTCGCCCTTGGTAGCCTGCAGAGGTGGGGCGAGGCATAGAGACAACGTTGGCGCGGTCACCTGATACCTAGAAGAAGCTAATATGGAATTTCCAAGATGCAAAATATTACAAAGATGCCTTAGAACTATGCCCATTAGGGGCCTGTTTAACTAGAGCGCTGAAACCGCCTTTGCCAGCTTCCATCAATAAAAAATTAGCTTAATTGGCCAGTTCTCCAACTAGGAAGGGAAGACTTGCTACAGTTGAGCCCCCTCTCAGGACGAACACCCGTGAGACTCACATCGATGCTCTCGCAGGAGGTGCTGTTCTCCTCCCTCTTGCGCTCCTCCTCCTCCTGCTCCAGCTCCTTGATGCTCTCCTCCAGCACATTCGGCCAGAAGTCACCCTCGAAGTAGGGCAGCTCCTTGGCGCTGGTTAAGCGATCTTCTGTGGCTTGCTTGAAGATGTCCTAAGGATGCGCAGAAGGAACATCTCATTAACACTGACCATCAATATAAACGGCACACATGGCAACAGGGTAGGCAGTACGACCAGGAACCCAAAACGATGCCCTCTTGAGGTGGGTCAATGAATGGCACCCATCATATCCCGCTACCCGCTCAGGATAAAAACCAGAAGTTGCTCTGGCCCAGCGCACCTTGTAGTCGTGCACAATGCGCTCCGACACGGCCTTGTCCAGCATCTTCTTGTACCACTCCTGCAGACGCTTGGGCTTGGGGATCTTTTGGTCCATTGGGTGGCAGTGAAAGATGTAATCATCCCCCTCACTGGGGGGGCAGGCCCAGATGTGCCCAGTTGTGAACCTGGGACAGAGTTGGAAGGAAGAGGTGGATTAACACCCAAACCACCATCATTCGAGCAATGACATCACAGCGGGCTGCCTCAATCATGTATGACAGCGCCAAGTGAAATCCACAGTGCAAGGTACCATGGCAACAAGGGGAGCAGTGAGGATATCGTACCCCAGCTTCTTGACGTACTCCAGGTACCCGATGAGGATCTCGTGGTAGACGCCTGTGCGCAAGTGTCGCGGCTGGAAGAAGTGTACACTGTCCAGGTAGGAGATGTACACACGCCTGAGGAAAAGAAGGTTCCGGTTAATGGAGAACGTGCAGCTAAAGTGAGCAAACCTTAAAAGTAAGGTATTGAGCTGCCCCAGCTAAACACAGACAAAAACAGACATGACAACGGATGCATTTCTCCTGACCTCTGGTTGGGCGGCGGGCAGTCGGACCCATACTCCTGCACGTGCATGCCGAAGAAGCAGACGTCAGCGCCGTCGATGTCCTCAAAGGCAAACAGCGCCTTGGTTCTGTAAGGGAATGACTCCGCCATCTCGCCGCTGTCCACGAACCTACATGGGGGAACCAACGATATGCAGTCAGCAACGTGCATCGTGCCACTCCCTCGACAAGAAAAGGTCGTCAGAGAGACTCTTTCCCCACCTGGCCTTCATGCCCGGTTTGACTTCCACCACCTTGTCGGACACGTGGACCACGCGGATGGTGACCTCGCCCGATTCCGGATGGTTCTGCCTCCTGAGGTACTCGTTGACACGCGTTTCCAGGAAGTTTCCGAGCTTCGTCTGGGGCAGCCCTGATGTGGCCAGAATGGAAGGGGAAAGTGGATTGGGGGGGGGGCAAGAGGTCAGGCCTACATATAAAATATGTCAATATAAAACACTGTGCTAAAAAGTCTTCTCAGAACAAAAATAATTAGCATTAGAACATATGTAACTTAAGGGTAACGATAAAAATTATTTCTTCTGTTCTCCAAAAAGTTGCTGATATCTCGCTGGATGGCTAGATCAACACCGCTTTGGTTCCCAAACCTGGAGCACCTCAACCATACCTTGAATTTGTTAACTTTCTCCCCCAACTGACTTTAATCAATTTAATGAATTAATTAAAAGTCAATGAGATATTGACCAGCCAGACGAGGCCTGCTAGTGGTCGGGTCAAAAAATACATGAGTGTTGGACAGTTGCTGCAAATTCTGAGGTGATTTTAGCAGAAGTTCTGAAATGGCTAAGCTAACACACTTTGACAGGTATAATATCAGTTTTACACCAACATGAAGATCATTTTGAGATTTTATTTGGCTGCATAAGACTTTTGCACAATACTATATATCTTAAACCAAACTCGAGAACTCAACCTCCAAGCTACTAGCAGTTTCACAACCCAACCTGCACCCTACAATCTGAGCTCTTCATCAGGAGCACAGGAACCTCAGTATGGTGGAGGTGGTCAAAACAAAGAGTAACTTGCCCCAGTAAACAGGGCAGACATCTGCAACCATGTGCCTTCAAGTGGGCTTTAAGCATTTAAGTACCCAAGTGAACGGAGTAAAAAGCTACAAGGACGGCCCACCACTCACTTTTAGATGCATACTTGTTCTCCTTGCGTGTTTTATTGGACTTCTTCAGGCATCTATCACACACGAAGCTGTGGGGGGGGGGGGGGAGAGGTGGGCAGGCCTTGAGCATAATGGCAGAAAGAAGAAATAAAGGATACCAGGAGGGGGGGCTTGGGGATCTATAAGCAAAAACCAGCTCACCCTGCTGGCCAAATGGTCTCGTTATGAAGGACGCAGATCTGGTGCATTTTGCGACCGCAGTCGATGCACTCAACAAGCCTGTGAAGAGACAAGCCCGGAGTGAGTGCAAAAGCACGGGGAAGCTGCCTACCATGGAGCATGCGGTCCTGGTGCAGACCCTGCGATCGGGCCACTGACAGGCCTTCAGACAGTGCAGATTCTCACTTTAATGGGAGACTCCTGTTAGTGCAGTGAGAAGAACACTTACAGCTCAGGGTCCAGCGTGTCGTTCTTCTTCCTCTCAAACTGGTCTTTGTTGATGGATCTGAAAACGACAGCGAGAGCGCCCCCAAGTGGGCCGTCAGCACCGGTCATGGGCTCATTTCACACTGGCCCTCATGGTGGCCTTGGCGCTAATTTACTGGTAGCAATCTAACTGGGATTTCCGAGGGATGCTAAGCTACATTAGACTACCTCTGACAGCCAAACACTCCTTTCAAGAACTAAGATTCAATATAACAGCATTTATACATTTAAACAATTCCAGTTACTTTCAAACAGTCTGCCCTATTATTCACACAACTGGGCACACTGGAGGCCGGAGGTTTAGAGTGGCCTTCAAGTTAAAAACCAGAGTACTGGGCTGGTTAAAGCAAAAGACCAACTGAAGGAAGCAGAAACATAGGGAGAAAAAAAATGGAGGGGAAAAGGGGGAGAGCAACAGAGAAAGAGAAAACGGAGGATAAAGGGGAGAGAAAAAGTTGTCAGTGTGAGAACGGCCATTGTACAGAAACACTAAAACAACAGCTTTCTACATCCTGAAGAATCACTCCAGCAGTACTGAACGGTCAAAAATATCCTGCAGAAGCATGTCAGGAGACGAGATGGAGATGAGAGATGGAGCTGTAAATACTCACGTCTGTGGCTGAGAGGGGTCGTCCCCCAGGGACACGCTCTCGCCCTGGATTTCGTTGAAACACTTCTCACAGAAGTGGTACCTGTCAGCAAGAAGCCCATATTTTGGTGAACTATACCGTTCGCCACAGTACAGCCAATCACAGAGAGGGCACCAAGGAGCAGCCACCAATCAGGGCAGGGCAGGCCAAGGGGAGCGGGCACACGGGAGGAGCAGAGGGCAGGGTCGATCGTCGCCGGGGCAGCCAATCATGATGCAGGATTTGTTTTGTGTGTGTGTAAAATTTCGGAGTGGATGATTGGTCACAGCAAAGCAGGCCAATGCAGACATCACAAGCGTTAAAAAAAGAGAGAAAGGGAGAGGGGGAGTCGGGAGAAGGGTACAATGAGTATTAAAATAAGTGAGAAATAAAACGTTACAGACAAGACGAGGACAAAGTGGATGGGGTGGTAAGGGGAGGGAGGAGGACATGACAACATCCAAGATAAACAGAGAGCAGAAAAGCCAAGGCAAAAGCGCATATTAGCTTCTGGACAAGTCAATGGGCAAAAACAGCACAGCTAGGTAGTAACAGGAGGTGGGGACATTATGCACAAATGAGGGACACATTAACAAAGGATTTACATCGACTTGTCAGCTCATTTTAAAGAGGACCCTTTTTTGTCACCTGGCAGTTTAAAAATAAAAAAGCGCTGAGGGACAGAAGAGCCCCGTTTGGACTGCTCAGGCAAACAAGCCAGTAAGCCAAGCCACTCGCACCTACGCACTACGCTGGGATGCCCCCACTGCCCCCGGACATCATGTCCGTGAGGCGAGCACAAATCACCCGAGAGGCACAACCCATCTTCCAAAGCCTATTATACCAGCAAACTGTTACAGTTTAGCAAAAAAGGGAGCCCCTTTATAAATGCCAGGGTGTTCATAAGCGAAGACATAAAACTCGCCATTCAGACCAACATGGGGCGACCAAACGTACACATACACACCGGTGTGTGTGCCGCATGCAGGGCTGTACGTGGGACCGCTGACGCGTGTGCGTCGCCTGTGCTTAAAGGCGAGGGACACTGAAACGCCGGCCATTAAGTCATAAGACGGCTGCCTCCGTTCTCGAATTCCGTACAGAGTCTACACTGCGGACGGGGGCACCGCCCACGCTGGCGCGGGAGCGCCCACAGGGCCTCACCTGTTCTGGTAGCTGAAGTACGCAGCGTCACGGGGAATGGTGCACAGCTGTTTGCCGTAGCAACACAGGGTCTGGGGGGAGAACTCCAGCTGTGCCACAGCAACAGGCAAAAAAAAAAGGGGGGAGGGGGTGTGTTAATGGCTAAGTTGGCGAACAGCTGGCGAAGACTTGGCAAAGAACTGTCAATCGTACAACGCGCTTTGACACAACAATATTGGTACCCTCTCTTTTTCTGACACATACCTTTCTGCCGCAGCAGTAGCCCAGGCTCTGCATGACTGGGTCTATCTCCTGCTCGAAGACCTCAGCCAGCTTGGAGCAGTACTTGTAGACGCGCGAGGTCTTGCGGTTGTAGAGCCAGGCGTTGTTGAACATGAGCCAGAT